>JANAVB010030979.1:0-65000 GCA_029216955.1 Iris pallida
GAGTTGGTGCGTGGGGATGGTGTGGGGTGTTGAAAGAAGTGGGAGTGGGGATCTGGAGTAAAAGGAGGGAGAGAAAAGTGTTGGGAATGGAGAACGTGGAGAGGGGAGTTGGGGATCTGGTCCAACTTGGACCAGCCCAAAAATAGAATAATTTTTTTTTTTTTTATTAATAGCATCAGAATTCAAGAGAATAGGTTAGAACTGGGTCTGGGTTTCGGGGATCGGGTCGGGCTTGGGTCTCACAAGCAAAAATTCCAGTTATTCTTGTAAATAATTCGAACTCATAATATTATAATAATAAATAGTAATAATAATTTAATATATATTAATAAAAAAAAATAACTAAACTATTATTATGCTACAAAACCAGTAATCTAAAATCTGGGTTTCACAATCTTCCCTCCTTAGAAAATTTTGTCCTCGAAATTAAAGGCAGGGTTAGGGGTTACCTTAAGTCTCAAACAAGTACGGGTACTGCACCCGTAACTCAGGTCTAACAATAAGAATTTCCAAGGCAGTCGTGGATGAGACGGTTTAGGGACAAGTTTCATTTATGGTATCATCCATGCAGAAAAATACAAAGGTGAACCAAAGTACACGAGGTTGATCAGACCATCATGCACCGGTCCTGATTAGACAATATATTAGTGGGTTCACCCAATAAAATACTGTCATGATCAAGCTTGATAAAGAAATAGCTTGCAAAACTAGGCTAACTTAGCAGCATCAGACAAGTTTAGAACGAAAAGATAGGAGTTATGTGATGGCTCAAATTTCTGATCTTCTCACCTCTGACTACGCTTGCTACTGGTTTCTCTGGCACTGAAAGGTTGAGTCCAATCTTCAGCTCTGAATTATCCAAAATGTGACTCGGATCCGGAATGTAGCGTTTGAGCTGTGATACGTAGAAGACGTTGTGCACACTCTCAAGATTAGCTGGTAGAGCTAACCGGTACGCTACTTTTCCAACTCGTCTTAAAACTTCAAATGGCCTGATGTATCGGCCTCAATTTCTCAGCTCCGTCAAAACTGATCGTTCCTCTGGTAGGAGAAAACTTCACAAAAACGCTATCTCCTTCTTCAAACTCCACTGGTCGACGACTACTATCAACCCAATGCTTCTGTCTGTCTTGGGCAATCCTGAGCTTACATTCACCTTCTCTACTGCGTCAGTCACCCTCTCTGGACCCAGCAGTACTCTTTCTCCTACGTCGTCCCAAGCAAGTGGAGTGCGGCAACGACGTCCATAGAGTGCCTCGAACGGTGTCATATCGATACTAGCTTGGTAGCTGTTGTTGTAGGAGAACTCTACCAAGTGCAAATGGTCTTCCCAAGACCCTCCAAATTCCAAAACGCAGGATCTCAGCATGTCTTCTAGCGTCTGTATTGTTCTCTCTGATTGTCCGTCAGTCTGGGGATGGTAGGCGGTGCTGAACTTCAGTTGTGTTCCCAAACTGTCATCAAATTCTTCCAAAAGTGAGAGGTAAATCTATTATCTCTGTCAGATACGATACTTACCGGAACTCCATGAATCCGGTAGATGTGCCGCATGTACAGTGTTGCCAACTTTTCGGTGGATAGACCAACCTTGAAGGGGATAAAGTGAGCTGACTTCGTCAGTCGGTCCACGATAACCCAAATGGCATACTTCCCTCCTTGGGATCGAGGCAGTCCCGACACAAAATCCATTGTTATGTGCTCCCATTTCCACTCCGGAATGTCAAGCGGCTGCAATAGTCCTGCTGGTCTCTGCCTGCTAGCCTTCACTTGTTGACAAATTAAACATCTAGCAACATACCTGGCCACGTCTTTCTTCATTCCAAACCACCAAACAATGGTACGCATATCCCGATACATTTTGTTGGCTCCAGGATGTATGGAATACTGCGACTGGTGCGCTTCTTGCATCAGCTCGTTCCTCAGTTCGCCAGTTGGTACACAAAGTCTCGTACCATTCTTCAGCGCTCCGTCACTGGCGATTGAGAATCCTTCAAGTGTTCCTGCCAGCACTTGATCTCTAAGTTTGCAAAGTGTCTCGTCTTGAAACTGCGTCTCCTTGATTTTTGTCCATCAGACTCGAGCTCACTTGCAACTTCATTAACAATGGATCAGCATCCAGCTCCTTCCTTCCAGGCAGTATAATCTCCAGTCCAAGCTTCTCGATGTCCTCTAGCAGGTGCCGCTCCTTGGTCAAAACATCGCCATAGGGTATCGACTAAGTGCATCTGCGACCACATTAGCCTTACCCGGGTGGTACTGTAGATCGATGTCAAAATCCTTCATCAGCTCCAGCCATCTTCTTTGCCTCATGTTCAGCTCTTTCTGAGTGAAAACATACTTCAGACTTTTATGGTCTGTATATATTTCCACTCTCTCTCCATATAGATAATGCTCCCAAAGCTTCAAAGCAAAGATGACTGCCGCAAGCTCCAGATCATGTGTGGGATAGTTCTTCTCGTGAGTCCGTAATTGCCTAGATGCATAAGCAATCACTTTTCCGTGTTGTTGAAGAACGCAACCCAGTCCTTTACCTGAGGCATCACTGTAGATTGAGAAACCACCAGTTCCTGCGGGTAGCGCAAGGATTGGTGCATTGGTAAGTCTCTTCTTCAGCTCCTCGAATGATGCCTGGCAATCTTCCGTCCAGATGAACTCTTCATTCTTCCGAGTGAGCTTCGTCATCGGCTCAGCAATTCTGGCAAAACCCTTCACGAACTTCCGGTAGTAGCCAGCCAAGCCCAAGAAACTCCTGATTTCAGCAACTGAGCTTGGGGTAGACCACTTCTCAAAAGCGGTTATCTTCTTCGGATCCACCGAAATTCCTTCTCCTGTGACAACATGGCCAAGAAAATCCACCCTGTCTAGAAAGAATTCACACTTGGAAAGCTTACCATACAGCTTCTCCTTCCTCAAAGTTTCCAGAACTTTCCTGAGGTGCTCTTCGTGCTCCTCTTCCGTCTTTGAATAGATCAGAATGTCATCGATGAAGACTACGACAATTGATCTAGGTATTCATGGAAAACCTTGTTCATAAGGTTCATGAACACCGCAGGAGCATTCGTCAGTCCAAACGGCATGACCAAGAATTCAAACTGCCCATACTTGGTGTTGAATGCCGTCTTGGGAATATCTTCCTTCCTGACTCTGATCTGGTGGTAGCCAGATCCAAGATCAATCTTCGAAAACACCTTGGCTCCGCTCAATTGATCAAATAGGTCATCGATCCGGGGCAGAGGGTACTTGTTCTTGATGGTGATATTGTTCAGCGCCCGGTAGTCGATGCACATCCGTACTGTTCCGTCCTTCTCGGGCACAAACAAGACAGGTGCTCTCCAGGGTGAAGCTTCGTCTCGAATGAATCCCAGAGCCTTCAGTTCATTGATCTGGTCCATCTCCTTGGCCTCCTTCGGGTTGACTCTGTAGCATCCCTTAGAAATAGGGAAGAGCCGGGGACTACGTCAATAGTGAACTCTATGTCTCGATCTGGGGTAATCCGGAAAGACTATCAGGGAAGACATCTACCATAAAGGTGTAACTAAGAATTTGATTCATGTGGAGAATTACAGCAAAAACTCTTATGATTGATCTAAGGACATCCTGTTACAACTTCTTATAACAATAGATAATGCTATTCAGCAGTCCTACGTACTAATCTTCATGGTTCTGGCTCTTGCATGAGCAGTCTCCAACTGCTTCATCTTCTATGAACCTCGAGTCTGCATCATGCCTTATTGTAGGAGGCAAGGTCTGCTGGATAGGAAGAGAGTCCCTAGGTTGTGGCCTAACAGGTGTTGCTGGGATATGTGCTCTGGTTTGATGGAAAGATAAGGGACAGTTCTTTACCCGATGTTCAGCAGATCCACATGCCAAATATTTCCCCAATCTCTTGCGACAAATATTGGCTTGGTGACCAAGCCTTTTACAGTAGTCACAAACCAATAGCTTCTTACGATATGACTGCCGGATAGGGCTCAAATTCTCCTAGATTCAGGGGTATCCCTCCTAGGACGAGGTTCCGCTCCAACTTGGTTTAAGATAGCTAAGGCTACATCATTGACGTTCTTCATGACTTCTCTCGTGATATCCATCTGTTCCTGCTGGGCTTCATCTTGAGCTTTCTGGGACTCCAGGATTCCTTGAAATAGGGCAACCATTTGGGAGGTAGAGCAACAGGAATGGATACTTCACCAAGGAAATGCAACTCAGTTTGAGAAGAGGTAGAAATCGCCAGTGTAGTGAAAACTTCACTGGATGCATTATGGGGACGGTCAATCAGCCGCGAGGGAATAAACCCTGGACTTGGTTGAGGAGATTGGGTATGATCCGGAGATGACACCTCATCGCCAGCAGGATTGGTCTTTTCCTTGGTTATATTCTGGAAGGTTTAGGGTGCAAACATAAGCAAGGTATCCTACCAGTCTATAATCAAACAAAAATATTTATTTATATATAATTCGGACCTATGTTGTGACAAATCAAAGTTCTAGTGTTCTAATTGTTTCTAGGTATGTTTTCCTATGTTGTTGTTCTAACCTGCATGGGCCACCACTAAAAACATGTCACGACCCGATCCCAAATAATTGGGTTGAACCGGATCATGCCCAGCCTGCACCGTTGTTGAGACGGCGGCAGTAAGCTGTTCCATTAGCAGGTAACCACAACAACATCTATATTTGTTACAACTCAATATTCGGGAATTTAAAACTTTATTAAACCTTTAAATAGATACAACTGGAAAGTGAAAGAACTGAATTAAAAGCTGAAATCAAATTACAAAATTCTAAAACAACAAATCTAGAAACAGAAAATCTAGCTAGGCGTTCGGCTCGTCGGCCTCAGGTCCTACGTCCTCCAAAGGGGACTCTGGCAGCACCACGGGGTACAGAACCGGGTCGTAATAGCTGTTGTATAACAGCTCAGCATCCTCAATATCCCCTAAAAATGTATCTCCAGTCAGGAGGGAGCAAAGTACAATTCATGCTAATTTGACAGTTGAAATAATAATAGAATCATGCACTTTTAAACAATTTTGAAATGAACAGTTTTCTAACAGTAAAACAATGTGATTTGAATAGGCAATGAATATGACCGGCTTGGGTTTGTTACAGTTCAGATACGACTTATCCCCGTGTGTATGAGGGGTAAGCTAGTACAGTTCTAAGTTAACAGTTGGATGTGGTCATAAACATTACTCTATTCCCCCAGTACCCAACAGTCAATCAGTCAGTGCTCTCAGAGAGAGTTTCGTGTTGCATCGTGGTTTAAACTTGCATTAAAGCGATTATTAAAATAACTGTAAACTAACACAAACTGTACTTGCCTCAAAATGGACTGGACTGGAATGGTTGAAGACTTCGAGATGGAATTTAGACTCGTCCTCGAAATCCTACATTTCGAGAAGTTGACTCAGAATCCAGGGTTACCAAACTAACTATACTAGTTGAAATCTCTAATTCTGTCCTAATCAATTTTAATCTTTATTTATTAAACACGAACAAAAACGCGATTATCGGTGCGTTGTAATTTAATAACGAGGGAAAGATCGTTTAAACTTATATTTTGGAAAATCTCGTAGTTACCAAATTAATTTGATTAAAACTTTGTATTTTTTGTATTTATACATATAAAACTAAATTTCTTATTTTAATGAGAAAAACATGATCGTTGTTAAATATTAAAACTTGTAAATTTTTACGTGAGAAAACTTTATTAATTTTCTATATGAAAATAATTATCTATTAGATTTACGCGTACGCTAAAAGAACTCGCAAAACCAGAAAAACAACAGAAAACCTACGCTACTAAATCACAGGTCACAGAGCCAACAACCAGCTGGGCTTATGCCCATTACAATTTATTTACATAAATTGAAATAAGACGAAACGGTTGTTCTAAAATCTTCCTACAATTTAATTATGAATAAAATAAATAATAAAAATAAATTAAATATTAATGAGTCTCAGATATTGATCCAATCATCATATAGGCTAATGCCTCAACGTCCGGGCGAAGCCGGTTTCGTTTGCACTTAGCCAGGGCCCATTGACCAATACGGTCGTCGCCCAAATCCAAAATATTAATATTTTTGGAAATCCATTTTAAAATCATTTTTAAAATATAATTAAATTTTACGGAAAATCCGGCAGCATTTCCTCTATTTTTGGTCAACCCAAAAACTGGAAAAGTGTGCCAATATTTTCCTGCAAAATCCCAAACCAGGGAATCCCAAAATATATATATCAAAATAACCACAACCATTTCCAAAATTAATTCGGAACGACCCGAAACGAATTCGGGAGTCCGAATCCAACCAAAACATCACAGCACAATATCGAAAATATCCGAAAACCCAAAATATATCCAGAAATTATTTCCGAAATTTTCGGAAAAAGATTAAAACCAACTAACAGAAGCTTTCCGAAGGTTTCTCGGAAAATCCCGGAAACGACGTTAACCCAAAAATCGAATTTCCCGAAGGAAAATTCGTGGACCAATTCATCATTGACACGGGGAGGGACGAACTACTGTGATTAACCAGGGATTACCCAAAACGACGGAATCCGAAGGGTTGCCTCTGACTCGGGACGCGCAAATCCACAGATCGGACTCGAAATCCAGCGAAGAGCGTTGGACAGGAGCTGTCCAGAACAGCGGACACAGTCTCGGGGTGCGCCGGGGGTGCTGGCCGGGCACGGCGCCGGGGAGGACAGCGCGTGGGGCGGCCGGGGTCGGCTGGATCGGGGTCCGGGGACGGCCGCGAGGGGCGCTGGGGTCGGGGCGCCGGCGTCGGGCGCGGGTGGCGCCGCTGGGGTCGGGCGCGGAGGCGCCGCGGCGGCTCGGGAAGGGCGCCGGGGAGGCGCTGGAAGGGGGCGCGGCTGGAGGAGGCCGGGGTGCTCGGCGAGGCGCTGGGGTGGCCGGGGACAGAGAGGAGCTCGGGGTAGCTCCAAGGGGAGAGGGGTTTGCTAGAAGGAAGGGGATGAGTGAATGGAGTTGGGAAAAGTAATGGTGGTTGGGGATTTGTTCTTCTGGAGAAAAGTAGAGGGGGAGAGTAGTGGAGTTGGTGCTCGTGGGGATGGTGTGGGGTGTTGAAAGAAGTGGGAGTCGGGATCTGGAGTAAAAGGAGGGAGAGAAAAGTGTGGGGAATAGAGAACGTGGAGAGGGGAGTTGGGGATCTGGTCCAACTTGGACCAGCCCAAAAATAGAATAATTTTTTTTTTTTTTTATTAATAGCATCAGAATTCAAGAGAATAGGTTAGAACCGGGTCTGGGTTTCGGGGATCGGGTCCGGGCTCGGGTCTCACAAGCAAAAATTCCAGTTATTCTTTTGTAAATAATTTCGAACTCATAATATTATAATAATAAATAGTAATAATAATTTAATAATATATATTAATAATAATAATAAATAACTAAACTATTATTATGCTACAAAACCAGTAATCTAAAATCTGGGTTTCACACACATAAATACAGTTGAAGGTGTAAAAAAATTCTCAAAAAATTCTCCATAAGATTAGTAATGCTTTATGAACTTGAGCGTTGTTCAGTTAATTTTTTTAAAATGAGCATATTAAAAAAAATCTATAAATGATCGTATCTGAAACAGTGTTCTAAAAATCGGCCTAGGCACCCGCCCACCGTACTGAAAACCCCCTAGGCGGTGGGCTAGGCGGGCCCTAGGCGCCGCTAGGCGGCGTGTTTTTTGAATTTTTTTGAATTTTTTTTTTGATTTTGTTTATTCTTAGTTGTATTTTGGATATTTGTTTGGGTTTTAAGATAATATTTGGATTTTAGAACATTGAAATTTCAAATTTCAAATTTCAAAATTTCAAAAAAAAAAAAAAAAAAACTTCTAGGCGGCCGCCTAGGCGAACTAGGCGCTAGGCGGACCTCCGCCGCACCGAGTCCGCCTAGCGATTTTTAGAACACTGATCTGAAATGAGAATGCTAAGATGGATGAGTGACAATACGTTGAAAGATAGGATAAATAATTATTGTATTCATGAGAAGCTGGATGTGGTGCTAATTAAGGATAAGATGAGGGGAAGTCTTCTCAAGTGGTTTTGAGATGTGCAATATGCCAATAGATACATTGGTTAAGAACAATGATAATATATATGTCAAAGAAGTCCCTAGAACTAGGGGTAGGCCTAAAGGAACTTGGATTGAGACGGCGACAAAGGGGTATGATTGTTTGTTAATGTTAGAGAGGATATAACCCTTAACAATGCTGAATGGAATAAAATGATTCAAATTCTGATCCCAAATTTTTGGGACAGAGACTTTGTTATTGTTGTTTTGATGTAATTTCCGTGAAATAGACCAAAATGTTGATACCCTTTTATAGGCTTTCATCCACGCCTTTTAAATCAATGGAATAGTAACATAAAAAATTTCAAATAAAGATAAATCGTCATCCAAATTCAAGTTTGAATTTTGATCCAATTTGGAAGTCAAATACAACTAAACTTGTTTATCCCAAAAGATTAAGCAACCAAATCATAGAAGGCCACATCCTATATATTTTTTTGGTCATACATCTGCTTATTTATTTAGTTTTCCCATGCTATGCTTCATATAATCAGTTCATGTACTAAGTCTAAATCCTTTAGATTCTAAAATCTAGAAGCCGACCCATATTAGTCTTATCGATTCACAACATAATTGCAAACCATTGTATACCATGTTTGAATCTTGTTATCTGTTGATCAGCTATATGTTATAACATTTTCCTAATTTGCAATATTCGATGCTTTGAAAATTTATATTTTGCAGAATTTGTGCCACGAAGGAGCATATAAGCCATGGGAATCGTCCTGCTACGAGATGATTATGGCATGCGACTATGAGATAATACCTCCGCTTAAGATTGCAAGGAACTGAACTTGTAATTACTGATATGTGCATGCTTATCCTTTTTCTTTTGTTGTTTCAAATCTGGGATCAATGTATTAACTTTTTTGTTATGCAGGTTAGGATACGACAACTGAAGTCAGAAACTAATATTTTCCTTGTTTTTTCAGGACCAATGTGGTTATATATAGTATATATACTCGTGTTGGCATTATTTGCATTATCTATCTTTTTCGAACACAAATAGATCGATGTTTCTGTGAAACTCAATCTCAAGTTGTTTAACTCTCAACTCCTACAGGATTCATGATGTAGATTATTTGAGAGGTCCGGAGATGAAGGGATTGGAGAGATTATATTGCTAAAAACTTTGCATGGGTACAAATACAATACGAGACACTGACAAGATACATAACTAATGTATTTCACATGACACAATACAATATCAATTTTGGAGTATCGGTGCTTCTAGGTGGAATATTTTCGGAGTTCTGGGAATATTTTTCAGGAGATCCTGTGGACGAGATCTGGATCTTGGCAAGACTGTGTAGAGTAGGAGCACTATTTGCAGGCACAATGTAGCGAGTGCTGAAGAAGATGTTTTGATGCGTGCACTAGTTTGTCATGAGCTTTTCATTCAAAGGCGAAGCATGCTATGCTATGCTGTGCTGTGCTGGGTTAGAAAGTTGGGAAGAAGTGATTGGAAACACCTAAAGCTTACAAAGGTGGCATCAGAAGTGCCAAACTGCACAGAGCAGTTGGTGTCCCTACCGTTTCTGTGCAGTTTGCAGCAATGCAGGACTAGTGGACTGAGGATGTGAATCATTGCAGGCAAAAATTTACAGGAAAAATCCACAACATGCTCGGAAAATGAAATATTATGTTAAAGTATGCTGTTTGTAAGTGTTGCCAATCACCTCTGGTCCAAGTGTCTAGTAGGCCTCCGCAATTCCATTTAATAAATAGTGGGAGTAGAGATAGTAGGCCCAAATGAAGTTTGTGCAAGAAGTCCCGAACGATAGGCGTCCAAAAGAAGCTGCTGTGCAATAAGGAAGTCCCGAATATTTATGCCGGCCACATTAAGGTGGAGTAACTTAAAATTATTTTGGAAGTGGTTTTATGAATTGGTTTTGATCCTCTAGTTTGACACGTGGCAACCTATGAGTGGAGGGTGACCATTCATCCTAATTTCGGTGGATGAACAAAAATGGACTCGGTGTTGAAGGCTTGATTTGGTATAACTTATGTGAGCCCCTGTTATCTTTATATATTTTTTATAAAGTAGACAGCTTTTGAAACCAAAAGGAGATTGTTTTGGAAAACTGTTTTTTTTTCCTTCTTTCTTTTGGAAAAGTAGTAGCAATACCAAATCGTGTCTAATCTAGGAAAGAAGTTGTTAAAAGAAGGAAGACAATTTTATAAAGAAATAGGTTAAATTACAACTTGACCTCAACTATTCAAAATTTTCAACTTGATACCCTCAACTTTGATAGGTACTAACTTAATACCCTATCTCAACTAATATTTTTAAGTTGATATCCAAAAAAGAATTTAGGCTTAATTGCACTTTGCTACCCTCAACTATTCTGCTTTTTCAACTTGATACCCTAAATTTTTTTTTGTAACAAGTTGATACCTCAACTATTATTTTTTTCAACTTGATACCTAATTTTTCAAAAAACCCCAAAATGTCCTTATCCTTTCCTTCTTCCCTTCTCCCCTCCCCCCCTCCCCCACTCCGACCACCCCCACCCTCCCGCTCCGCCTCCCCTCCGGCCACCCTCCTCTCCCGCGTCCGGCCAACACCCCCCCCCCCCTCCCGCTTCCTGTCAAACTGCAGTTTTTACAGACTCGGATAATAGTGAGCAGAACGGGGTATGTGATTTCATTCATTGAAAGGGAAAAAAATCCAATGTTTACATGAAGTATATGGGGCATTGGCATAGGCCACCATTACAGCAAAAAAAGAGAAATATATTACTTCCAGTTACTCGGAAGCAAAAGTTACTTTCTGATTCGAAGTTTTCTCAGAAAAGGACACCATCTGATTCAATATATCACCAATTAGATTCTCGGTAAAAGTACTTAATGACGACTGTCAGCAACTACTGGGCATATTCGTAGAAGCTTTCTTTAGGATCCAGGAGCTCTTGCATCAACTGGATACTCCTCTGAGTAATCCGCCTCTAATTGGGAAGCAACCACTGAGTAATCCGCCTCTAACTGGGAAGCAACCACTATATCGGTAGGGGGGTTGGCCGGACGCAGGAGAGGGGGGGTGGCCGGAGGGGAGGCGGAGCGGGAGGGAGGGGGTAGCCGGAGTGGGGGAGGGGGGTTGGGGGAAGGGGGATAATTTTAAGGTTTGAGCAGGGGTATTTTCGTACCAAATTTTTTTTGGGTATCAACTTGTTACAAAAAAAAGTTTAGGGTATCAAGTTGAAAAAGCGGAATAGTTGAGGGTAGCAAAGTACAATTAAGCCAAGAATTTATTTCTAAAATACCCCCACTCCTACCGCTTGGCTGCTACTCCTCAACCCTCCTCCCCCAACCCTCGGCGGCCATTACCAACCCCCCCCCCCCCCCCCCCCCCCCCCCCCCCCCCCCTCACCCCCACCCCCACCCCCCACCCGCGACCATCCCCCTCCCTCCCTTCAACTCGGTCCCGACACCCCCCCTCCCCCACGGCTGCTACTTGCCCCCCACCCCCACCCCCCTCGGCACCGACCACCCCCGGCCCCGACGACCCCCTACCCGGCTCCAGCCCTGCTCCCGTCGCCCGATCGTGCGTGCTCGCCGTCCGCCGGCCACCCGCAGCGGAGATGGGTGGGGGAGGAGAGAAGGGACAATTTGGTCAATTTTTTTCCTGCAGGATATCAAGTTGGTACCTATAAAAGTTGAGGGTATTAAGTTGAAAAAGTGTGATAGTTGAGGATATCAAATTGCAATTTAGCCAAAGAAATAAAATGGTTGATGGTGACCAGTGACCAGTGTGGTGTGGCAGACACGTGGTTTGTGGTTTGGCGTCGCCGTTCAAAACTCTTCGCCAACTATCTTTTACTTTTTAGGCTAATTTGCATTTCAATAATTTTAATTTCCCCACTGTTGCAGGTAAGCTATATATTACTAATTTTATTAGCAAGTAGATACCATAAACATTTGGGCCCGTGCAATTAACTATCACTTCCCTCCTCCTCCTGCCAAAGCAAAACAGTAAATTACTTCACAAAAAGTTTATAGTAAACTAAAGTGAATACAGTTGAGTTTAGAGGTTAGATTAGGGGTGAGCAAATACCGGCTACCTGAAAACTTACTGAATATCGATTAAAAATATTCTAAAAAATCTAACCGAAATTATGAACCGAAACTGAATTGCCGAACTGACTAAAATATTATATAATGATAGTGGTATTGGTTTGAGTGTAATACCATACCAAAAATATCGAACCGAACAGAATTATACACACACACACTTTTCTTCCTTAGAATGTTGCTTGTGATTAATTTTATGCTACTCATCTTTATTTTATCGTTGTTTTAGTTGAAAATCAGTTTCTTAGAACTTAGAATGGATTTTGGTGCTTGTAATTATGTTAAGAACGTTAAGAATTGAGTTATTGACATTTTGAGCTTATGTTTGTGTTTTTTAGAATTTTGAAGTAAATTTTGGTGTACTTGAACTTATGCTTATGATTAAACTTAGTGATATGTTGGATCTTTTAAGCTCATTTTTAGGTGTTTGTGACTTGTTACTTGCTCTAATAAATTTAATTAATTGCTTGGTTAGTAGAGACTTAACTTTAAAATTTAATGCTTCCAAAAATTTAAATAATATATTTCTAGGTTAATAGGTTCAATAACAATAAAATTATTGATTGATCGAATGTTAATTGGTAAAATGTTGTTACCGAACAAAAATCGACCAAATACCGATTTAACAAGAAACGATTTTAAATGGTACAATATTGATATTAATTTTTTAAATATCAATTAGAAAAATACCGAAAAAATGATCGAACGAATATACCGACCCTCACCTTAGTTAGAGCATCTCCAACCCTATTGTCTTGTTAAGTGTTGAGAGTCTTAGGTGGCTCCTATGTGGCATGAGCCACAAGACAATGTCTTGTTTATGTGGCATAATTATATCTCAAAAGACAATGAGATAGAAAAACTCTCTCCACTGCAAAAGTATTGAGAAGACAATAAAAAGTATTTTTTCCAACTTCCAAGGCAACTTTTAAGACAACTACTCATCTTCTTTCTTTTTTCTAATATTTTTTATTCATAATTGATGACATGGAAGAGAAGACATTGTCAAGTGCATTGTCTAGAATAAGACAATCAACTTCACAATGTCTTCTTTAATTTTTGCCACATAAGCTTCACAATTGACTTGACAATTGTATTGGAGAAGAATTTTTGAATAAAATTTTGTCATTCCTATGTGGCATTAACTTTTTTCTAAAGTCACAATAGGGTTGGAGATGCTCTTATAATATTGTTACTTATATTTGTACCGAACCCCAGATCCACCCTTGACTTTCATTGCATTGATGTCCGAGTCAGGCAATATCTCAAACTCCAATATATCAAATCCGCTAACTCCAAACCGTCCAAGAGACTAAACTATGTCATAGTTGTGATATAACAAAACAAACTCTTCATTCGTTAAACTTCAATCACTTAGCATACCATTAACTAGTAATTTAAGACAATTTTGACCTTAACAAATAAAAACTATCCCATACATTTTTAGTTATAAGCCCGTCAATTTTACAACATAAAGTCCTGTAAATCTTGTTATTTGAAGGAGACCATGTATTTCATTATAATTGTTGCGATATTAAAGACACCGTCGACTTTCTATTATGATTATCGTAGTCTAAACTAGAGTTAATCTCAATCACAACGATTGAATAACATTTTTATTCCTTGGATTTGGCAGATAATGAAGAAGATAAAAGTTGAAAGTGAGGAATATGAATTTGTGGGTCTATTGACGGTGGTTTTGACTTAAGAAATGAAAGAAAGGAAGGAGATCACTAACATTATAGCGAGGTGATAGGAGATGCAAGAGTGTTGGTGTTGGGTGAGATTTCCAACTTATGTGAAAAAATTCCGGAGTGCGACGAGCGCCATCCGTGTATCGGAGAAGTTCAGGGAGTACGACAAGTGCCATTCGGAGTATCTGAGAAACTAAAAAAAAATATCAAAACATGAGTTGCTGTCCCAGAGCCAGGGGAACTCGGCCCGTATTTGGTCCACTTGGAAAACTCGGTCCGAGTTCGGTCGTCTGGGGACATCATGTTGCTTGATTTGCTAGCTCGAAATTTTTGAACTCAGCCCGAGTTCGGTGTCGACGAGTTGCACGGGATACCGTTGGATCACATTCAGGGTCCATTTTGGTTGAGAGTTTGAGGAAGTTATATTTAGGTGTTTCCTAACCCTAATTAATTACAAGAGGAGATAATAAGTTTACGACTATTGGAAAGAGAAAGAGGGATTGACGGGTACTTTGAAGAGGAGATCGTTTTCGGATAATCTTTTATCGTCGTCTTTGTTCTTCGTGAGTATGTAATCTATTTTCTGTTCCAAGGAGTTGTGGTGATCCGTTTTGGATCGATGAGAAGTTTGTATCTCTTTATTCTAATAGTGGAGGATTTTCAAGGTTAGACTCCGATCGTCCTGCAATTTTTTTTTCATTTGGATTTTTCACGTAAAAATTATTGTGTGTTTTTTTGTTTGGTTTTTGTGATTTTGGCATTTTGGGTTTTGCATTTTTGCTCGGTTCTCTCGTAGCTCTTTGGTTTGGGGCACCGATTTTCACGTTTTATTCCCAATAGAGTGGTATCAAAGCCAGGTTTCGTTGATACCCACAAAGTGGTATCAGAACTTTGGTTTCAAATGAGGTGTTAGAGCTGACAGACAAGCCAAGAAGTGTATGGTAAACCTAAACGGTTTCAATTACCACTATTTACGGAGCAAGATGAAAGATTTATTGTTCGTTAAGAAGCTACATCTTTCGATATTTGCTTCCATGAGGCCCAATGATAAATCCGAGGAGAACTAGAAATTTTGAGCACATACTTGTGTGTGGACATATGTGGCATTTCGTTGACGAGAACATGTATAATCACGTTGTCAATATAAAGCATGCAAGAACATTTTGGAAGAAGCTGAAAACTTTGATGCAAAGAAGACCGGGGTAAACAAGCTGTTCATGATCCGAAAAATGATGGGTCTGTGGTACAGAAATGGTTCGTCTATTACGGATCATCTTAGTGGGTTCCAGGGCATGGTTGACTAGTTTATCTTCTATGGGAGTAAAGTTCGACGATGAAGTTAGGGACTGTGGTTGCTGAGTACGTTGCCAGACTTGTGGAAGATCGTACGAGTGTCTATGATCGCTTCTGTTCCAGAAGACGTGGTTAGTTTGGAGTTCGCCAAGAGCAGGGTACTGAATGAAGAGATACGAAGAAGATCTCAGCACTTCATCCACATCCCATTCAGAGGCAGTCATTTCAGAGAGCAATGACATGATTAAAAGTTGGGGTCCGGGCGGTGGCAGAGACAGAGCATAGACAAGTCCAAAGGTCGATACAATGACTCCGAGTGCTACTATTGTGGCAAGAAAGGTCACATCAAACAAAACTATTTTGATTGGAAGAGAGAGAGAAGAAGGGCGATAAGGGGAAGCAGAATGAGAACACAATAACTGTTACCTCGACGCCTGGAGGCGATGTGATCATTGTGGCTAATGAGGTAGTCATGAACCTCGCCTGCTATGACAATTCTTGCCTGGTGGACACAGGAGCCTTAGCGCACGTATTTCACAACGCGCACTATTTGCTACCTATACAACAGAAGACTGTGGAGTATTGATATGGTCAACGGAGACATGTCAAGAGTTGTTGCTATCGGAGATATGCATTTAAGAACCAAGACATGTGTAGTTCTTGTTCTCAAAGGTGTTCATCATGTCTTCGATATTTATTTCAACCTGGTATTGGTTGCAAGGTTGGATGAGGAGGAATTCTTCAATCTCTTCAGGAACGATCAATGGATGGTTTTTAAAGGTTCGATAGTGATTGCCAAAAGAAGCAAGAAGTCTTGTCTTTACTATATAGAAGGAAGCATGTAGGGGGCATAAGAGGTGAACGCAGTCAGTGATTGTCACGACCCGCTCCCGAATAATCGAGTACGCCCAGCCTTCGTCTATTGACACGACGAAGTAAGCTGTACAATATTAATAAAAATTCTAAGTCACAATGAAATGTAAACATCTACACCTTCTATATATCGTTCCCAGAAAGATCACCAATAATCATCCAAGTCTTTTACAATGATATCCAGAGACAGATCCGGTATAATAAAATACAATAATAAAATCAAAATACAAAGTATAATATCCAGAAAAATAAATAAAATAAATCTTACAATATCCAATGATATCACCGTGCTCCATGTGGCCTCAAGCTCACCTGCAACGTATCCTGTCAGAAAAAGAGCAAAGCACAATCCCGACAAGAAAAATATATAATGTAATCTGAAATACAGAATACAAGGTAAAACTAGAGTACGAGAACTGAAAATGAAACTATGGTACCAGAAGTGGAATGAAAAACTGAAGACAATGGACACGACAATCAATATGCAAAGGCAATGAACACGACAATCAATGAACAAGACAATGAACATGACAATCAATGCAAGTATGACCTTCGAAATATTAACCTAATGTGTGACCGGCTTAAGGACCACAATCCACAATCAATCAATTCACAATTCACAATTCTACAAGGTTCGGCTTAATCGTACGTGAGGTATTCGATTAGGCTATTCACAATAGGTTGGGTGCGGTCACACACTAGTTAATATTTCCCCAAATTCCGCAATAACAATGACTCATAATGCAATGACGAACAAGGACGATGCAATCGTGTGTATCACGTGTCCGATATGAGAACATGGCACGTGAATGTAAGATAGAAACAAAGTAAAATCTCGAGTCGGTGTACTTTTCTCACTTTGGAAACACGGGAGTACTACTGCATGAATGAATGTCACCTGATATTTGATACAAGTATGGTTAGGTTTAAAATAAAGGCATTAGCTAACCATATCCATAAAATAGCTAATAAAAATATACTAGCTAATAATATTTAGAAAATATTGTAGTTTTAATCACCAGAAATACTAATTAAAATATATAATAGATGTTTTTAGAAATATTAGAAACATTTTATTAGCGAGGTAATAATTAGTTAAATATCCACTATATATCCCTTTAATAGGAAAACAACACTTTGTATAAATACTAGCAATAAGTAAGAAGTTTGAATATAGTAATTCTTAGAAAATAGTTTCCAATCAAAAATGCATTTATTAGTAAGAATGTACTAACAAAATCTTTTAATATAGATGTTGACAATATTTAGGCCTAAACATACTAACAAACTATACTAATTAATTTGTAAAAGTGCTAACTAAAAATTATCAATTAATAACTAGCAATATTATTATTTAACAAAAAATTGTCAAATATAAATTACTACACAGAAATTATAACATGAATTTATAACCAGTCCACACCCCTTGGTACTTGGGCTCAGCTCACAAGCCTACTGACTTCAAATCCTAAATCCTGATATTTTCCATTTAACCAACCCAGCAACTGGCCCAAGGTCCAGGCCCATTTGCTGCTAATGTTGCCTTAACTATTTCCTCTAAATTCTTGGGTCAGCCCGACCTATGGAGCCCAGAACTCTGAGCTTAAACTAACTACTGTTGCTGCTGTAAATAATACTAACACATCAAACTCCAGTCCATACTCAACCCGGCCCAACCCAAGAGCAACCTTAACATATAATCTCACTTCTTTCTCTCTCACACTTTCTTTCACTCAGTTTCAATTGAGATCAGAGCCTTCTTCTTCCTCAACCAACCGAGAAGAGGAACCCTAACCCTATTGCTTCATCTCCTTTCTCTCTCCATCTTCTTCAAGCTCCAGCCCACCAAATGTCTAAACCCTAGATTTCTCCCTAAATACCAAACCCTGTCAAACCATATGCATATAAACTTTAGATATCAAATTTCCTCACAACATACTCTTCTCATTCTACAACAAGAAATCGAGAAACCCTATCCCTAATAATTTCTCCTACCACAGAGCACCTCTCCCTCTCGATTCTCCAAAACGAACCCTAGCTCTATGTCATCTTCTCCATCTCCCCCAATCTCACAGAGAACCCTAGCTCTATGTGTCTCCCCCAAATACAAACCCTATTTTACCAAAAAATAAGAAGAAGAAGGGGGTTCGAGAGGATCGAGGCGGGGCTACCTCGTCGGCGTCGAACCACAGCGGCTTCGAGTAGATCTGGCTACTGACGGCGAGATCCGGCTCCAAGGAAGACGATGGCTCAGTGTTTGAGGTGGCAGCGTCCGGATCGAGGAGGTGCACTCGATCTCAAGGGTCGGCGCAGACTTCGAAGGGCGCACGGTCTTCAAGAATAACTATTCAGTCGAGGAAGCGCTCGAGGCTCGAAGCCTCTGCAGTAATGGCGAGCCGGTGGCTCGGTCGGCGGAGCAGAGAACTCCCGCTGGCTCGTTGGCTCTGATCTAGGCCTAAGTCGACGTTGGCTCGAAGGCTACTCCGGCGGTGCGGTGGTGTCTTCTCGGCGTGGTTCGATCTTCAAGGAGGACGGCTAGCCGGAGTAGCGAGGAAAGAACTCTAGTGGCCGATCTGAGCTTCTGTGGTGGCGGAGTGATGGTGTGAACTCTGGTGCTGATGATGGTGGTGGTAAGAAACTTCGGTGACACTCCGGCGAGGTCCGCGGTGGTTCACAGTGGTGCTCTGCCAAGGGGTCGGCCAGAGAGCAGTGGAGAGCAAATGAATTGATAGTGATGTGATGTGTGTGTCAGTGATGTGTACAAAAACTTCGGGAACTGTGTATTTTAATTTATTTATAGTAAAATATTCCAGTGGCATAGTTGTAAATAGAAGTAGATTTGGGGGTGTTTCCTAAATTAGGACAGTGGCAACATGGTAAATAGCTACAGATCTGGGGGCTGAAAAATATCATTAGTAACATAATATCTAACTGAATAACCAATTCAGTTATAACTACCAACTAAGTACAAAGTTTGTTACTAATTAACAGGTTTAGTTATCTTCAGTCAACTGATTAGTATCAACTGATTAGAATTGTTACTAAAATCTATCAAATAATAGTATAATAAGCCATTAGCAAAATATTCAAATGAATAACCACATAATACTAAAAAAATTAGATTTTTAACAAATAGATTTAACAAACCAGACCATTTTTTTAATCCTATGTCCAAATGTAATGTTTCTGAAAATGGAAATCAATAACCCTTAGAACTTTTTAGAAATAAAGTTTTAGAAAGAAGAAAGAGAACAAAAAATATTTTTTTTTATTAAATCTAAATCTGTATTTAGAAAACGAAATTATACCCTTGAAAAGAAAATTTCAAAATTCACCAAATACTTAATTAGGGAGTTATAGTGATGCATCTACGAAGTTGTAGTACAGGCCAGTGAGAAGGGAATGAGCTAAAGTAATAGGGAGCTCAAGTCTGCAAAGTTGGAGAAATGCACGTACTATTTGGCAAACAAAAATGGGTGTCTTTCCAAAGTCATCTATCTTCAAGGAAGCAGGCATTGCTCGAGTTGGTTCACTCGGATTTCTGCGGTCGAATGAAGGTAAAATCTATTGGTGGTGTATCTTACTTTGTTACTTTTATTGATGATTGTTTCAAAAAGTTTGGGTCTATGCATTAAAAACCAAGGACCAGGTGCTGCCTACTTTCAAAGAGTTTCAGGCCTCTATTGAAAGGAATACGAGCAAGAAGTTGAAGTATATTCGGTCCGACAACGACAAAAAATACATTGATCCCTTTGATGCTTACTACAAAGTGCAAGGGATTCGACACTAGAAGACTCTACCAAAAACACCTCAACTCAATATTTTGATACAAAAAGTGTAACAACTTTTGTATAGATATTTTTACAGAAAGAAAAAATAAAACAAGAATCCTAAATAAGAATTCTAAGTACAAAAATCTAGGGATTGGAGCGATGGAGATCAAGTCTGCGGTCGACTTTTTTTACGCCGTTGACGATTAGAGGCGAAGATTGCAAAAAACTTGCTAACTCTTGCTCACTGCCAAAATTTCGGCAGCAAGTAGACTCTATGTATATCCGTGTGTGAGAGTAAAGCACTATCCCTCTATTGATAACATTTCTTTATTGAAAATGGCTATACGCGCATAAGACAAAATTAAACTATTTTCTGACTTTGAGGTGTGTAATGCCTGTTGTCCGTATTACGTATTTTTGGAATACGTGTACGTATTTTTGGAATACGTTTACGTATTTTATCTTGTATTGCATGATTCCTTGCTTAGTTTTCTTCATGACTTGGGTTATTCTTGGCTTGGGTTATTCTTGGTTCGGGTTGGCTTGGTTCGGTTTGGGATTTGCTTTTGGTTTATCATGGACCAAAGGATGAACCCCCTACATACCACCACCATCCCCATTTATTAACCATTCTTCTTTCTCTCTCTTCATTACTCTTCTTCTTCTTTCATTTACTACTTCACCTACCAGAGAGAGAGAGAGAGAGAGAGAGAGAGGTCTAGGCAAGTACAACTTGCTTCATGGAGGAACTCCAATTTTATTGCTTCATTCTCTTCCTTATAGCATTTTAACTTACTTTAGTACTTGGCATTTTCTCTTTTCATGGCTAGATTCTTGTAGATCTAAGTTTACTTTATTTTCGGAAATTTTGGGTTTTGATCTACTAAATCTTGTTATTTTCAAGTTTTGAGGGTTCCATGTTGTAGAGGCTTTCGTTCTACCCCATTTTGACCTATGGAAGTTCGGATTTGGGCTCCGGATGATGGAGTTATGGAGCTTGAGGACTTGGCTCTCATGGTGTTCTTCTTTTTGGGATTTTGGAGAAGATAAAATGTGCTTGACTTGACCGCATGAATATTTTATGCGGCAAGTATTCTATTCATCCGCATGGCTGGAAGTACTTGTAGCCGCATGAGGGCCGAACTCATCTAGCCGCATGACTCGCTCAATCCCCAGCCGCATATGCTCTGCACTTCTTGAGCCGCATGAGACGTTACCCGTTTAGCCGCATGTGCCCTCCCTGGCCGCATGAGGACCCCGCTTCTTCCAGCCGTATGAATGCTCTGACTTAGTCTCATGCGCCCTCTCTTTCCGCTGGCCGCATGGGACTTTACTTGACCCAGCCGCATGAGAACTTCTTTCCGAGCCGCATGAACTTGGCCCACTTGTAGCCGCATAGGCGCATGACCCCACTAACCGCATAAGCGTATGGCTCCGTTCCTGTCCCTGCCGCATGGATTGTTGTCTCAGCCGTATGCGCTTCCCTTTTTCCGTAGCCGCATGGACTGTTCTCCTCCTGCCGCATGAGCTTGCATTTCTCTCAGCCGCATGAACCCAATTCATCTCAGCCGCATGGTTGCATGCGCCCTCTTATTCCGCTGGCCGCATGAGGACTGATATCCTTAGCCGCATAGTCTTTCCTTTATCAGCCGCATGTGCCTGACCCTATCCTGCCATATGGGCTGTTCTTCTCTCAGCCGCATGAGATTATTCCTGACCGCATATTCCTGAACTGCATGACTCTCCTATAGCTCTGTACTGTATTTTATTATTATTTTGCCCATATCTTGGAACTCCTATGGTATATTTTTATGCCCATTTTTTATCCTTACGCCTTTTATCCTGAACTTGATAATCACGATTTGATTGATATAATAGAAATGACAATTGTACATGACATGGTGTGACAAGGAACTAGCATGACACGACAGTGACCCGTAGTGGTGCACTCCTGACAAGTAAACATGACATGACCTGATAGTGGCCCATCGTGGCGCACTCTTGACCAGTACACTTGACATGAAAACCCAACATGATATATCCGATAAGCTATTACGACGGCTACCTGACATGACATGACCTGTATAATTAACCTGGACACCGTGGGCGATTGTGCTTGTACAAATAATCCAGTCCTGTCTTGCATCATGTCTAGGAGGGGATTCTTGAGTACCACGGTCAGGAGTACCCATTGAAATGGACTAAGGCTAATAACTAGATTAATACATTAGTCATAAAGAGATCTTCCAGCTACAGGCAATCCCGTTACCTGGGCACGTCTTGGGATCTGTAGCCTGCCGTCGAGTAGGGCACATTTCCAGCACACTGTCATGTGTTGCACCCTTCAAGCTACCAAAGGGTATATTTGTTTCCTGGACGATGTACCCACCTGAATTCAACTCTAAATATTTTAACCCGGGTAGCCTGGATGGACTGCAGGGCTTGTGGCTGTGGAAGATTCTCACTGTATCTCGCTAGTAACTAGGCCTGTGATAATCCTAGTTAGTTAATGTATCAAGCCGTAATTCTTGCTTGACCGTGAAATGATTGGATGGAGTCTAACCTGTCTAGTCTTGTCCTGATTCTGTTCCAGATTACTGCATGACCAGAATGCCTGTATTTATTTTATCGATAAATGGTGAGAATTCCAAGTTCTGTTCAGACGAAGGATTACAACCCCGGTCCTTGTTTGGTTTACGGGTTGTAACCTGGTTATCTGAATAGTTCCATGGTTATCTCGTCGTATATCATCCTGATGTATTTTCTTTATTTCCAGTTGTTACTTTTATTTATACTCTTGTGCTGATTGCTGGTTTTAGTTCCTAAGTGAAGCTTCCTTTGTGGCACTTGCTCTTTCTCGGATCTGATCCAGCTGGTTTTGTATGGCCAGATTTCGGAGCAGCTCCCGAGGATCTACCAACTTTTCAGCCCGATGGTAAACACCAGACGTAACCAGGGCAACGAGTGGGTTATTTTTGGCTCTTCCACTCTATTGTAAAAATATTCTTTTGAGGCGTTTATCCGACGAGCACCTGTTTAGCTCGATTGCACTTACTTACTGTCTGCTTACGGGCTGTAACATAATTGACAGATCCTAGGGTTGATCATGTATGACTAAACTCTTGCTAGTCCTAACATTTTGTAATGACTAGCTTCATGATCAGCTGAATATGTAATATTTGGGACGCCTTATTATTGTATATTTAATGATCATACATCTTGAAACATTTACTTACTTGCTTGTGATTGAGACACTAGGCTTGTTCATGACCATAGGAGACTGTTGGCTTGTAGTAAACCCTCATGTATCTAGACAGCCGTGACCGTATAGCGAGATGGATTCCATTTCATATACGTAGCTGGCTATGTCTGCTCCCGCTCTCCAGTAATCTGGTTCTGGGGCGTGACATGGTTTAAGTGGTGGCCCATGCAGGTTTTGTAAATCAAGATATGTGAGGGTTTACCGAATAGATATCACAATCAGTATTCGCCCTTGATCTCTGCTCGTATCTTCCGAATCCCTGGATTCTTGTCCTGATCATGTGCTTGTATCGTTGATCTGTCCTGGTCCTTCCTTATTGTTCCCCGTGTCGTCTTCTTCAGCGGCATCGTTCCTGGACCTGCCGGTCAGCAAGGCGGAGCACTTTCTGCGGATCATCAGCAACCCGGAGATCAAGCCCAGCATTCCGGAGTAGCCTCCAGAGTCGTGCCTTCTGACGGAGAGCCACCAGTCCAGCCAGTTCAGCCTGCCGAGCCTGATGATGGCACTTTGGTAGGACTCGTCAGGACCTTGATAGCTTTCCAAGATCGTCGTGGAGATGCCTTGCACCAGGCAGTGACGGATGCTCTGACCAGAGAAGGTCATCAGGGTAACAGCGCGGCCAACAGCTTCAAGCGCTTGAACTCTCCATTCTTCGATGGTAGTGAAGATGCTTTCGCTGCAGATGCCTGGCTTCAGGACACAGAGGTGATTCTAGAAGCAGCCAGGACCCCAGAGAACGAGAAGGTAGCCGTGGTGCGCCTACAGTTGTTAGATCTTGCCCGCAGCTGGTGGGCGGCTCAGGCCGTTGGATTAGCAGCACCCATTGCTTGGACGGTGTTCAGAGAGAGATTCCAGACCAAGTATTTTGATGTTGTAGCTCGGTATGATCTACATACGAGGTTCACCAATCTGAAGCAGATGGACAGGACGGTCGATGGATATGCGACCGAGTTTTCGAGACTCAGTCGGTTTGCTCCCACCTTGGTGGCAACCGAGTATGATAGAGCCCAGCGATTTCAGCAGGGGCTTCACCTGGAGATTTTGTTAACAGTCGAGCAGTTTGAGCATCAGACTTTTGATGCAGTCTTGAGAGCAGCTAGGAGGCATGAGTACACCTCCCAGAGGATTGTGGATAGGGCCGGAGGTCGGAAGAGATCCAACGGTCAGATGAATCAGTCTTCAGCCCCAGCTCCTGCAGCCAGGGCTTTGACTATTGGAGCTCCGAGGCGGGCGGCCTCAGTGACGTCGGTTCAGCATTCAGCCCCGACGTACCCTTAGCAGCAGAAGCAGAAGCAGTCTTCCGTAATGGAATATTCTTATTGTGGGAAGCCAGGCCATGTAGTGGCAGAGTGCCGCAGGGCACAGGGATTGTGTTCGGCTTGTGGAGCACCAGACCATAGGGTTGGATCCTGCCCGAATAGGGGTGGTTCATCATCGTCCAACCTTTGCTCTTCGGTGAGAGGACCAGCTCCGGTCCAGCAGCAGCAGTATCCATTGCCGAGGCCCTTGCCGCCTCAGTCCCAGGTATTCCAGCAGCAGAACCCCCAGCAGCATGTTCAAGCCCAGGCCCAGAGTCAGAATAGGCAGCGAGGATTTCAGCAGAGGGGATCAGCACCCCGAGGGCATGGTCAGGCTATGGTGATGACCGCAGAGGAAGGATTGGCACCAGGAGAGGTAGTGGCAGGTACTATTCTCGTCAACTCCTTTCTAGCTTCAGCTTTATTTGATTCTGGTGCGTCACATTCTTTCATGTCTGCACGATTCACGACACGGATAGGATTGGAGCCCGAGTCATTATCAGTAAGGCTCAATATACTTACTGGTAACGGACTTGTGGGAGTCGATAGGGTGTTTTTCTCGTGTCGGATCATAGTTAGCGGTAAAGAATTTCTCGCTAGATTGATAGAGTTCCCGATGGCCGATTATGATGTGGTCCTAGGGATGGATTTGAGAGACCAGTATGCTAGAATAGACTGCCATATTGGTAGGGTTGTTTTTAGCATTCCAGGAGAGCCAGAGTTTTCATTTTCCAGAGGCGCAGTTGAGCCTTCTCCTCCAGTGTTGCGGATGGCAGTAGCAGCAGTACAGTTGCCCCGGATAGTCGAAGATTTTCTAGATATTTTTCCAGAAGAGCTTCCAGGTATGCCGCCAGAGCGGGAGATCGAGTTCACTATCGACTTGATTCCCGGGACAGCCCCAGTGTCAGAGAGAGTCTACAGGATGGTGCCATCAGAGCTAGAGATATTGTACAAGATGATAGAAGAACTTCGAGCCAAGGGATTCATTCGTGCTAGTGGATCGCCTTGGGGAGCCCCGATGCTTCTTGTGAAAAAGAAGGATGGTACGTCCAGGTTATGTGTTGATTATCGTACCTTGAACTCAGTAACAATCAAGAACAGATATCCTCTCCCGAGGATAGATGACTTGTTTGATCAACTTAAAGGGACACAGTATTCTCGAAGATCGACTTGCGCTCAGGATATCATCAGATCAGAGTCAGAGAGCAGGACATCCCGAAGACAGCTTTAGATCGAGGTATGGGCATTGGGAGTTCCTTGTTATGCCATTTGGAGCGACCAATGCGTCGGCGGTATTCATGGATCTCATGAATCGTATTTTCCTGCCCTATTTGGATCAGTTCGTGATTGTGTTCTTGGATGACATCCTGGTCTACAGCCGGAGTGAAGCGGAGCATGAGCAGCATCTCCGTGTGGTTCTTCAGATTCTCAGGGAGCACCAGTTGTATGCTAAGTTCAGTAAATGCGAGTTCTGGCTCGATCACATTTCGTACTTGGGTCACATCATCACCAGAGGAGGAGTAGAAGTGGATCCCTAGAAGATTGTGGCCATTGAGTCATGGCCGGTGTCCAGCACAGTTACAGAAGTTCGCAGTTTTCTTGGATTGGCCGGCTACTATCGACGGTTTGTTTCAGATTTTGCTCGGATTATTGACCCAGTTGACCCGCAAGGAGGTGCAGTTTGCTTGGACAGCAGAATGTCAGGATTCTTTTGAAAAGTTGAAGCGAGGCTTGATGACAGCTCCCATTCTTGCACTTTCTGATGGAACCGAAGGATTCTCAGTGTATTGTGATGCTTCAGGCAGAGTTTTAGGATGTGTTCTGATGCAGCATATAAAGGTAATAGCTTATGCGTCACGACAACTTCGTGATCATGAGAGAAATTACCCAACCCATGACTTGGAGCTGGCAGTTGTAGTGTTTGCACTTAAGTTGTGGAGGCACTATTTGTACGGAGATAGGGTGGAGATTTTCACCGACCACAAGAGCCTGAAGTATGTTTTCACCCGGAAGGATCTTAACATGCGTCAGAGGAGGTGGCTGGAGCTGCTTGTGGATTATGATGTTAACCTGCAGTATCATCTCGGAAAGGTCAACGTCGTTGCAGATGTATTGAGCAGGAGAGCCGGAGTTTATTTCCTAACAGCGCAGAGATGTTAGCAGATCTTCAGAAGATGGGTATCGAAGTTGTCCTCCCTTCGAGTGTGGCATTGATGGCCAGCATACAAGTTTAGTCCACTATAGTCGAGAGGATCCGGATGGCGCAGTCAGCAGATTCCAAGCATCAGCGACTCAGAGCAGAGTGTGAGGCAGGCCGAAGACCGGAGTTATGCATTCACGAAGACGGTACACTTAGGCATGGTAAGCGTCTTTGTGTACCCAGTGGAGATATCAGACATGAAATTATGGCAGAGGCTCACAGTTCTCAATATTCCATTCATCCAGGCAGTAAGAAGATGTACCGTGATATCCGTCAACATTTCTGGTGGAATGGCATGAAGAGGAAGATAGCCCAGTTTGTCTCTCGATGTTTGGTCTGCCAACAAGTTAAGGCTGAACATCAGAGGCCCGTTGGACTTCTTCAGCCTTTGCCGATTCCAGAATGGAAGTGGGAACATGTGACCATGGATTTTATGACCGGATTGCCTATCCCCATCTGGTCGAGATGCTATTTGGGTTATAGTTGACAGGCTCACGAAGGTAGCTCACTTTCTCTCGTTCAGAGATGGTCAGTCGACAGCTCAGTTAGCAGAGATGTACCTCAGGCAGATTGTCAGGTTGCACGGAGTGCCAGTCAGTATCACCTCGGACCGAGATTCAAGATTCACGTCGCACTTTTGGCGTAGCCTACAGGAGAGTTTGGGAACTCATCTCCAGTTCAGTTCAGCATATCATCCGCAGACAGATGGTCAATCGGAGCATACTATCCAGACTCTTGAAGATATGTTGAGATCTTATACGCTTGACTTCGGTGGTTCGTGGGAAGACCACCTGTACCTGGTGGAGTTCTCGTACAACAACCGTTTCCAAGCCAGTATCCAGATGGCACCGTTCGAGACACTGTATGGCAAGAAGTGTAGATCTCCGTTAGCATGGGATGATGTTGGAGAAAGGCAGATGCTTGGTCCAGAAATGATTTTCCAGACAGTAGTGATCAGAAGAGTCAGGGATCATCTTCGAGTTGTCCAAGATCGCCAGCGCCATTGGGCCGATTCTCATCGGCGCCCTCTCGAGTTTTCTGTCGGCGACCATATATTCCTGAGGATTTCGCCTAACCGTGGCGTCATTCGTTTCGGCGTACGGGGAAAGCTTCGTCCTAGGTATATAGGACCGTTCGATATTCTGGAGCGAGTAGGAGATATGTCCTATCGTCTCGCTCTTCCGCCGTTGCTAAGCGAGGTGTATGACGTGTTCCATGTATCCCAATTACGACGGTATATTCCGGACTCGAGCCACATCCTGGATCATTCGGAATTGGTTGTCAGTACCAACCTTTCGTATGAGGAGAGGCCTGTGTCTATATTGGACCGGAGAGAGAAGATACTCAAGAACAAGACTATCAAGTTAGTCCGAGTCGCTTGGGGTCATCACTCTATGGGTGAGTCAACGTGGGAGCGTGAGGATGACATCCGATCGCGGTATCCCGACTACTCGTGAGGTATAATGTCTTCCTTATGCCTCATGCCTTCGATTCCTTGCTTGAATGAGTGATTGCCTGCCTAGTTGTAGCTTGCTTGTGATTAATATAGCTTGTCCTCGTCTCTCTAGCCTCTTAATTAAATTCCGAGAGCGAAATTCTTTTAAGGTGGGTAGAGTTGTAATGCCTGTTGTCCGTATTACGTATTTTTGGAATACGTGTACGTATTTTATCTTGTATTGCATGATTCCTTGCTTAGTTTTCTTTATGACTTGGATTATTCTTGGTTCGGGTTGGCTTGGTTCGGTTTGGGATTTGCTTTTGGTTCATCATGGACCAAAGGATGAACCCCCTACCTACCACCACCATCCCTATTTATTAACCCATTCTTCTTTCTCTCTCTTCATTACTCTTCTTCTTCTTCCATTTACTACTTGACCTACCAGAGAGAGAGAGAGAGAGGTCTAGGCAAGTGCAACTTGCTTCATGGAGGAACTCCAATTTTATTGCTTTCATTTCTTCCTTATAGCATTTTAACTTACTTTAGTACTTGGCATTTTCTCTTTTCATGGCTAGATTCTTGTAGATCTAAGTTTACTATATTTTCGAAAATCTTGGGTTTTGATCTACTAAATCTTGTTATTTTCGAGTTTTGAGGGTTCCATGTTGTAGAGGCTTTCGTTCTACCCCATTTTGACCTATGGAAGTTCGGATTTGGGCTCCGGATGATGGAGTTATGGAGCTTGAGGACTTGGCTCTCATGGTGTTATTCTTCTCGAGATTTTGGAGAAGATGAACTGTGCTTGACTTGACCGCATGAATATTTCATGCGACAAGTGTTCTATTCAGCCGCATGACTGGAAGTACTTGTAGCCGCATGAAGGCCGAACTCATCTAGCCGCATGACTCGCTCAATCCCCAGCACTTCTTGAGCCGCATGAGACGTTACCCCGCTTCTTCCAGCCGCATGAATGCTCTGACTTAGTCTCATGCGCCCTCTCTTCCCGCTGGCGGGACTTTACTTGACCCAGCCGCATGAGAACTTCTTTCCGAGCCGCATGAACTTGGCCCACTTGTAGCCGCATAGGCGCATGACCCCACTAACCGCATAAGCGTATGGCTCCGCTCCTGTCCCTGCCGCATGGATTGTTGTCTCAGCCGTATGCGCTTCCCTCTTTCCGTAGCTGCATGGACTGTTCTCCTCCTGCCGCATGAGCTTGCATTTCTCTCAGCCGCATGAACCCAATTCATCTCAGCCGCATGGTTGTATGCGCCCTCTTATTCTGCTGGCCGCATGAGGACTGATATCCTTAGCCGCATAGGCTTTCCTTTATCAGCCGCATGCGCCTGACCCTATCCTGCCGCATGGGCTGTTCTTCTCTCAGCCGTATGAGATTATTCCTGGCCGCATATTCCTGAACCGCATGACTCTCCTATAGCTCTATACTGTATTTTATTATTATTTTGCCCATGTCTTGGAACTCCTATGGTATATTTTTATGTCCATTTTTTCCTTACGCCTTTTGTCCTGAACTTGATAATGATATAATGGAAATGACAATTGTACATGACATGATGTGACAAAAAACTAGCATGACACGATAGTGACCCGTAGTGGTGCACTCCTGATAAGTAAACATGACATGACCTGATAGTGGCCCGTCGTGGCGCACTCTTGACCAGTACACTTGACATGAAAACCCGACATGATATATCTGATAAGCTGTTGCGACGGCTACCTGACATGACATGACCTGTATAATTAACCAGGACACCGTGGGTGATTGTGCTTGTACAAATAATCCAGTCCTGTCTTGCATCATGTCTAGGAGGGGATTCCTGAGTACCACGGTCAGGAGTACCCATTGAAATGGACTAAGGCTAATAACTAGATTAATACATTAGTCATAAAGAGATCTCCCAGCTACAGGCAATCCCGTTACCTGGGCACGCCTTAGGATCTGTAGCCTGCCGTCGAGTAGGGTACATTTTCAGCACACTGTCATGTGTTGCACCCTTCAAGCTACCTAAGGGTACATTCGTTTCCTGGACGATGTACCCACCTGAATTCAACTCTAAATCTTTTAACCCGGGTAACCTGGATGGACTGCAGGGCTTGTGGCTGTGGAAGATTTTTATTGCATCTTGCTAGTAACTAGGCCTGTGATAACCCTAGTTAGTTAATGTATCAAGCCGTAATTCTTGCTTGACCGTGAAATGATTAGATGGAGTCTAACCTGTCTAGTCTTGTCCTGATTCTGTTCCAGATTACTGCATGACCAGAATGCCTATATTTATTTTATCGATAAATGGTGAGAATTCCAAGTTCTGTTCAGACGAAGGGTTACAACCCCGGTCCTTGTTTGGTTTATGGGTTGTAACCTGGTTATCTGAATAGTTCCATGGTTATCTCATCGTATATCATCCTGATGTATTTTCTTTATTTCCAGTTGTTACTTTTATTTATACTCTTGTGCTGATTGCTGGTTTTAGTTCCTAAGTGAAGCTTCCTTGTGGCACTTGCTCTTTCTGGGATCTGACCCAGCTGGTTTTGTATGGCTAGCTTTCGAAGCAGCTCCCGAGGATCTACCAACTTTCTAGCCCGATGGTGAACACCAGATGGAACCAGGGCAACGAGTAGATTATTTTTGGCTCTCTCACTCTATTGTAAAATATTCTTTTGAGGCGTTTAGCCGACGAGCACCTGTTTAGCTCGATTGTACTTACTTACTGTCTGCTTACGGGCTGTAACATGATTGACAGATCCTAGGGTTGATCATGTATGACTAAACTCTTGCTAGTCCTAACATTTTGTAATGACTAGCTTCATGATCAGCTGAATATGTAATATTTGGGATGCCTTATTATTGTATATTTAATGATCATACATATTGTAACATTTACATACTTGCTTGTGATTGAGACACTAGGCTTGTTCATGACCATAGGAGACTGTTGGCTTGTAGTAAACCCTCATGTATCTAGACAGCCGTGACCGTATAGCGAGATGGATTCCATTTCATATACGTAGCTGGCTATGTCTGCCCCCGCTCTCCAGTAATCTGGTTCTGGGCGTGACAAGGTGCATAAACTGTAATACTCACTTTTTCTAATTAGGGATATTTTAGCCATTGTGTACTAATTTGATTTTTTATTAATTTAATTGAATTAATTGGTGTGTGGCTTTGATTGGTGTTTTGGTAGTAGAAGGTGGTATATAAACTTAGTCAACCTTGATTAGAAGCCTAATAATGTAATTAGAAACTTAATTGGCTTTTTAAATTTTAATTTAGAGCTATTGTCCAATTTAGGAATCATTTAAATCATTTTAAAGTCATTTTTCATATAAATTTTTAGCCTTTTGTCATTGGGCTTTTAAGCAACTTGAGAAGTGTTTGGCCCATGAACAACCCTAATCCTAATCCCTATGCCCCCTGGCCGGCCAAACACAGTAGCCCACCTCTCATTGTGAGAAAACCTAGTAGCCGTCACAAGTTCAAAAATCCTACTTATTTTCTCCTCCTCCAAAAGTCTATTTCTCTCGTTTCTCACCCAAATCCTTCCAAATGAAGTGCGTTACGACTGTTAGGAGGAGAGGAACCTGCTGGAGAATTGCTAGCGAGGGATCAGAGGTATTGGACCGGAGGAAATCGGCATCGACGAGTTTGGAGGCTTGTTGCATTGAGATATTGACTCTCAATAGGTAAATCCCTCTAAATACTTGTTATTTCCAAAATTTTTTCGTAGATGCATCCATATAGAAACCCTAGACCTGTCATGAAGTTTGGTAGGTTTTTGTATTCGTTTGATAGTCGTATAGGACACGTGTCGGTCCTATGGAATACGTGTTCGACGAAATCCCACTTAGAACTGAAAGTTGGTATTTTTTGATTCAATTTTCACGAATTATTGCTGTTATGATTTGAAATAACTTTCATGAAGACAGATCTTGATTCGACACCATTTCAGTATCCGAATCGGATACGGACACGCGTGCACGAGGCCCGTGCATGGCCCCGTGCATGCCATGCTGTCTGTGCGTCATAACTCGACGCACAGGACTCCGTTCGCTTGAAATTTTATGGACGCGTGGGGGAACCTCTTCCCACATGCTCCTAAAATTTCAAGATGTTTCGTAGATCATGCGCGAAGAAATCCAACGCGCACGGTTCAGCCAGCACTGTGCACGGCCAGAAATTGCCGCTGACACGGCCTTCGTACGCGAACACGACAAGGACTCATTCCATGAGCACGAGCACGAGCACGAAGCCCTAGATCTAGGCTACCCAGGAACCCAAACGAGACATGACGTGGCTCGTATCGCGAGCCACGGGGATCGACACGCGCCAATGAGGCAACGCGTGCGCGCACAGCACGGGTTCGCATGTCCTGCAACACATGGATGCGACGTGGTATCGTGTCAGCGTATGCTAGACCTAGACCTGGAACCCACCTAGCTACGTGCACGAGTACGAGGCTCCTCGTGTTGCGTGTGGTGTTCAATTGAGCAAAACGCATTTGCACGTACACTTGTCAATATACGCGTATTCGGGTTTCTCCGATATGCACTGACCGGACACGATACAGACACGAGTTTGACCCCGTGAGTACCCGAGCACGTCACACGTATAGACCTTCGTGTTTGCCAAGTTTTGCGGATTCTAGTTGTGTATTTTGGAAATTGAGTTTTGAGTTGGGTATGTGTTATCGGTTGAATTGTTTGAGATGGTTTTTGGTTTGAAATTGAAATTCTGAGTTTGAACTCAGATTACTGAGTTTAGAGTTCAGTTTAGTTAGTTTTTGGAGTTCAATTTTGTATATCGATTTAATGTTACGTCCAAATGATTATAATCTATTGTATAGCTCCTTATATAATATATATAATAATATAATATATATAGATATATATATATAGATATAAATATATAATATATATATTATATATATATAGAAATATATTTATAATATATATATATATATATATATATATATATATATATAATATATATAATGTATATATAAATAAAGATATATATATATATATATATATATTATATTATTATATATATATATATATATATAAAAAAAAAATATATATACATATGTATATATATATATATATATCTATAAGATATATATTATATATTAATAATATATATATATTATATATATATATATATATAATAATTATATATATATATATATATATTATATATATATATTATATTATATATTATATATATCTATATAGATGTATTGTAGATTGTGTCACGACCCGCTACCCAAATTGTTGGGCCGGGCCGAGCCATGTCCAGCCTACGCTTGGTTAAGCGTAGTAAGCTGTTCTAAGTATAGACAATAAAGGATCTAAGCTGCTAACAGTTCTAATATCACATTTAAAAGGTTCATCACATCACACATATATAAGCGAAAGTAAAATAAGTACAGACTTAATAATACACTTCCAAAGTATCAAACTGGAGACAAAGTCCAGTGACTACAAGATATAGTCTAAACATTCAATAACTAGCCAAAAAGAATCTAAGCGAGACTACCAAGCGAGGTTCTCTGCGGGGACTTCCTCGGGAGCAAAACCTGGTCCTCTGTAGTGGGTCCATAGAAAAGATCTTCGAGCAAATCTTCCTCCGAAAGTATGCCTACAACGTATCCTGTTAGGACATGAGCAAGTACTGGTTCTACAAACTAAAATAATGAGCATGGAATGAAAAGAGAGATAGTAAATAAGAATCGTGTCATGTCTGTTGTATCACAATCATGTCATATCACAGATCTATCATGGAAAGGATACATATGTCATAGAGACAGATGTATATGTAATGTTTAAAACTGTAGCAGGTACGTGATCGTCAATAGGTGTACAATGTATTATGGTACATGTAAATAAAGGTACATACGTACAAGTGTACAAGCATGGTGTACATCCGTACAGAAATATGGGGTAATGGCCTACGATAAGGTATGCATATAAAATGCGACCTTGCTCGGTACATACGTACGAAAGAAGGGGACATGATCACGTACTCAACTATCAGTTTTCCCATAATCCAGATTCTAATGTGAAAGATACGAGAACAGTATTATGGTGGATACTGAGAGCAGTAAAGCATGTGAAAGATACTGGGAACAGTATAAGCATGGTAGGTACTGAGAGCAATTTAAAGCATGTTAAAGATCCTGAGAGCGGTATAATTAAAGCATGTGAAGCATACGCTAGATATATAAAAACCTGTAAGATATGGTTTTCAGTTTAAATCACTGTATTAACATGGTTCATGCAATTCATTATATAGCAGTAAAATAGAGTTTGTAGGGGTACTCGCCTCGAGCAAGTCAAGAATACGAGTATGAAGATATAGATGTCCGGTGTCTGTCAAAATGATACACAATCTCAGTCTCTAAATTATGTTCAAGATTTTACACTAGTGGTGTGACATGACTCCTAACTGGACACTAGCTAGGTGGTGACCTAGCAAAAGTCCAATGGGGTGACACTATATCTAAACCAACACTTAGGGTCCTTAGAAACACAAGGATCACTCTAGAGTTTCACAAAAAAATAAAACATATAAATATATACACTAATAATATAATTAATTACAAATTAAGGATGATACATAAGAAAAATCTACAGATATTGTCGGATGATAAAATAAATATCACCAACGTGTCCAGAATGGTCAAATTAGCTAAGATAACCTACCCATAAGTCCAATTGGACACAGGGGCAAAATGATAATTTTGGGTCAAAATGATGTCCGCCGTTGGACACATTTTGCACCAAAAAATGTGTCAGTATAGAAGTCTAAAATTCTATCAAATTATATGTCCACGAAGCCAGAATGATGATACGAACCAACGGTATGTCCGAAATGGGATTCCGATGACCCGATCACAAAATGGTCCACTGACCTGGATATTGGTACCGATTTGCCGAAAAATGCATGTCGAAGCCAAAGTCCCTAAATCTAACAAAGTATATGTCAACGAGTCCAGAATGACGACATGAACTCAATGGTATATCCAGAATTGGATTCCGATGAGCCGATCTCAAAATAACACGTTGACTGGAAATTTAGAATCCGGTTTGCAACTTATATGTCAACGAGTCCAGAATGACGATACGAACTCAACGGTATATCCGGAATTGGATTCCGATGAGCCAATCTCAAAGTGACCCATTGACTCGGACTATGGGGTCCGCTTTGTACCGAAATATGCCAGGGCCCACGTCCTCCAAATCAAGCAAATTTATATGAAATCATGCCAGAACGACGCCACGAATCTACTGGTGGTGTCAGAGATTGAATTCGGAGTCCCAGGTTCAAAAATGAAATTTTACAAGTAAAATTAAGAATTTGGACGGCCAACTTTGGCGTCAAATTCGACCAAACAAACGTGCTCACGATGAAATAAAACTTAAGGAGCAGGAAAAGGGTTATACCAGCTGCACACAGGAACTGGTGGCACGCCAAACGGAGCTGCAAAGGCGGAGGTACGAGCTGACAAAGTTGGCTCCGCAAAATTGGCCAAAAATGATACAATTTAAAAGTGTCAACTTAGTGGCCGATTTTGATGTATCAAACGATAAAATTAACGGACGAAACTTGAGGGGAGTGAAGAGCTATATACCGAGATTATGACGGAGCAAAGAGTTCTTCGATCCAACGGTCGAATTTCCCAAAAATGTGTACGAAGTCGCTACGACGAAGCGTACTTTCTGAATTCAAAACTCGCGCGCGCGACGGAATTCGTGTGAAATGCACGAATCGCCTCTAGTTAGCGTCAGGGAGAGGGCGGTGGCCTGGGGAAGGCAGCCTGGGGTGCGCCCGGCAGGGGGGACGCCCACGGCAGCGCGTGGCCAGCGACAACGGCCGTCGTGGCTGCTGCACTGCCGTTATATGCTGCTGTTGCAGCTGCTGTGTGCTTCTGCGTGCTGGCGCACGAGCACGGCGGTGACGGCAGTCGCCGGCGGTGGCGAAGGCCCTGTGGGGGGTGGAGAAGAAGAGAGGTGGTGGTGGTGAGTAGTGATGGTGGTGAAGATGGTGTTTGTGGTGGTGGAGGTGGTGTTGTTGAAGAAGAAGTGAAGAAGAAGAAGAAGAGAAATGAGGGGAGGTTGTCGACCATGGAGGGAGGAGGAAGGAGGGAGGTGGCTGTGGTGAAGAAGGTGGGAGTGTCGGCTGTGGAGTAGGGGGGGTGTATGTGGTTGAGAGAGAGAGAGAGAGAGAGAGTTGTGTGTGTGAGTGTGTAAGTAGAGAGGGAGAGAGAGTTATATATGTATATTAGAGAGAGAGAAAGAGATATTTGAAAGAGAGAGAGAGAATTGAAGTCGGCTAAGAGAGAGGGGGTGTTGTGCTGGTGATGGGGGATTGTGTGTGAGTAATAAGAGAGAGAGAGATATTTGTATGTATATATATATATATATATATATATATATATATATATATATTATGTAGAAAAATATATATATATTATTTAGAAAAAAAGTGAAAGATATTTATTAAATAAAAGAGAAGGGTATATTTTAAAATAGAAAAAAGAGGAATTGGGGGGTGTTATAAGTGGATACATGGAGCTTGCGTTTGGGTTCGGTTGAGCCGGGTCGGGTCAAATCGGACTTGGTACAATAAATAGATTAATTTAATCATTTATGGACACGGGTAAATAAGTTGTATGCGGGGGCTAAACTAATTAAATGGGACACAAGCGTCAGTGGGTAGTAGGCTTCATGTGGGCCAGGTCCATATGTTGGGTTGACAGGTTTGGGTCGAAAGGGTGTCCCCAATTCGAGTCAAAAATAAATGTGACTCCGTAGGACGAATTAAAATTGGGTCTCGTGTCTGAAAAGTTGTGCGAAGCAAATGAAGCACAAAATGGTGTGTCTGAGTGGGACACGAAGGTCATGGGTGTAGGGTGTCTCGAGTAGATCATGCATGAGAAGTTGGTTTGGAGAAAACGACTAGTCTTGTGCTCCTAAATTAAAAGTCACGGTAACGTGCATACGATGATCAAATATAAAAGTGGAAATTTAATTAATAATTATTTAACGATCAAATGGCCTAAATTGACCTGAAGTTGCACGATGCAAAAAGAGCACAAGGGAACAAGTTTGAGTGGGACACCCTATACCAAAATAAAGATAATCTGGTCTACTACAAAACTCATGAAGAGAGTTTCCAAAGATTGGTATCTCTGACGCTCCAGAAGTCAAAGTCACGAAAAAGAACATTTAATGATCAAAACTATTAATAAAATAATTACTGAAAATAATTCATTTAGCAAATTTAAAATAAACCCTAAAATTTAGGGGGCTTACATCCCCACCTTACAAGAATTTCGTTCTCGAAATTTAAAATCATCCAATAGGTCAAACTAATGTAGCTGCTCTGGCTACGATACTCAATCTGCTACCCTTGTGATCATCTCTTCTGTTTCTCTCTACAATCTTTTTGGTTCAGGTTCAACAAAGGTCCTTCTATCATAAACTACGTCATATATCCTTTAGATCTTTCATACTAATATGGAACCTTTATGTATACCCTAAAATATAGGTCATTTTTGGATGTCTATAAGCCTAAAATGCTCAATCATCAACCATTTCCAACCTCAATTGTAAAATACTTGATTTCCTTATCATATCCTAAGTATCCTTATTCTATCAATACAGGCCCTTTGCATTTTTGTCAATCCTTTCCTACAGTTCTTGAAATTATACGTTCAATACTTATCCTTGGCGTAGAGCCTTCTTCTTTTTACTCAACAACTCCTCCAAATATAATCCTCAATTTCAAAACTCCCGATTTATTAATTACCAATGTACATATGTCCTTGCCTTGTTCCTTGTCTTTTAACTGATATCTTTCCGATCTCGTACACAATATTATAACTCATTAACTTATTCTATATCATTCCACATATCGATCTACCCTCCAATCATAAGTAAATAGCTTGTAGATAACCAATAATCACTTGGTCATCAAAGTCCTTCAATGCTCAATCCTCAAATTCTAAGCACAAGATTCTAATCCTGAATCCATAGTCACAACAATATATTATCTCATTATTCCATCTTAGATACCCTATCATCAAGTCATACTATCAATACAATCGTTCTTAATGGTTTCCAAGTCTACTATAGTCAGTCACTCATACTTGTCCTATAAGCTTAATCTAACCAATCCCTAGGAAAAGTATTTATCACAATCACACAAATATTTATAATTATACTATAGAATCAGTTAACAAGGTTTGGCTATTTCGGTCGTCTATCAAATAGAAGGTAACAAGGTCTAAGACTGGGTCAAGCAATCCATAACAGCGTCCAAACAAGTTAAGGGTCAAGACAGAAAACTTTGTCGGAATGTCTCCAAGAATGCTACCAAGAAACGAGATACATAGGACGTAGTCAAGGTAAAAGTCGAGAACCATATACCTCCGCGATTAGGTCACGTGAAGTTATCGTCAAGTCAGTGTGCATCTGGCTGAAATAACTTCTTTGTTTGTAATACGACGGAGGGCTGCCGTTCACAGCTGCCATGCCAGATAATACAGGTTCTTGAACATATCTTAGCTAAATCCATGAAATATTAATCAAATACACATGGTATGGTTCAAGTAAGATCCGTGAAACATATGTAACCATGATGCCGTCATCTAAAGTCCTGCCTCGCCAGTATTTCTCTGGCCGCAAAACTCTCGATTCCGTAATACAACGTTAAAATCTACTTTCTCGAACCTTCCTTGGATCAATCTGTAAGGCGTTTCCAACAATTACCAAAAAGTACGAGAAGATTTACCCGAGAGTTTAACGAAGAAGGGTTTAGTCAAATCATAGAAAGATGTAACACAAAAAAATAATAATCATGTCCAATAGATAACGCGAAAGCAATCCTGTTGGAGAGTCCTAAAGAACCTGTAATTCCTAGTTGTGGATGTAGATAGGACAGAGCTAATCAAGCCGGGATAAATGATGATAAGGATTTATTCTTGCTCATTCGATCATAACGAAGTGAACCAAGTTGAGATGTGATCTGATAACCATACATGTCTTCCTGAAATCATATTGCCATAATTTTGCCACACCAGTAAGCTTAGATGCAATAAACGATAGAGTCATAACTAAGGTATACACCATAATCATGTTATCTAGAATCCTCGCCACGCCAACCGGTATGGCTACGAAAAATCTAAATTCCATAACTAAGATAAGTATTCCCAAAATTAGGCCCTATGTTTTTGTCATACCAGCTAATATGGTTGCGATAAATTCTAAACTCCATAAATAAAGCAGACATTTACCTTATCAGGATATATCACAATTCAATCCAAAAAATTTATCACAATGCAAGATCAAAGTTAACAACGAAAATCAGAAATCGATTTCAACAACGAATTAAGGAAGAGCAAATAGAAATAAGCGGAAATAGATTTCGAGGTAAGATTAGAGTGAGATCCTCAGCGATCCCAAGGGTACTATCCTGGTCAAAATTATAACCCACTAAATTTTAAGCAAAAGACTAAATATAGTTAACGATCCTATGTGATGAGTTTTCTATGTTGCAATCCTAGATATCCTCTAGGTGTTCTAAATGTTTATTCCTAGTGTTATCAAGTTGTTCTAAGATCCTAATTGCAGGCATGCTTGGTACAATAACTAACCAAACAACTTAAGTCTGGACCTGCATGGACCACCACTAAAAACATGTCACGATCCGCTACCCAAATTGTTGGGCCGGACCGAGCATTGTCCAGCCTACGGTTGGTTAAAGCGTAGTAAGATGTTCTAAGTATAGACAATAAAGGATCTAAGCTGCTAACAGTTCTAATATCACATTTAAAAGGTTCATCACAACACAGCATCTATAAGCAAAAGTAAAATAAGTACAGACTTAATAATACACTTCCAAAGTATCAAACTGGAGACAAAGTCCAGTGACTACAAGATATAGTCTAAACAGTTCAATAACTAAGCCAAAAAGAACCTAAGCGAGACTACCAAGCGAGGTTCCCTGCGGGGACTTCCTCGGAAGCAAAAGCCTGGTCCTCTGTAGTGGGTCCATAGAAAAGATCACGGAGCAGATCTTCCTCCGAAAGTATGCCTACAACTATATCCTGTCAGGACGGAGCAAGTACTGGTTCTACAAACTAAACATACTGAGCATGGAATGGAAAGAGATGTAGTAAATAAGAATCGTGTCATGTCTCATGTCGTATCACAATCATGTCATATCACAGATCTATCATGGCAAGGACATATGTCATAGAGACAGATGTATATGTAATGTTTAAAACTGTAGCAGGTACGTGATCGTCAATAGGTGTACAATGTACTGTGGTACATGTAAATAAATGTACATACGTACAAGTGTATAAGCATAGGTGTACATCCGTACAGAAATGCGGGGTAATGGCCTACGATAAGGTATGCATATAAAATGCGATCTTGCTCAATACATACGTATGGGAGAAGGGGGCATGATCACGTACTCAACTATCAGTTTTCCCATAACCCAGATTCTAACATGTGAGAGATACGAGAACAGTATAAAATATGGTGGATACTGGGAGCAGTATAAAGCATGTAAAAGATACTGGGAACAGCATAAGCATGGTAGGTACTGATAGCGTTTAAAGTATGTTAAAGATCCTAAGAGCGGTATAATTAAAGCATGTGAAGCATACGCTAGATATATAGAAACCTGTAAGATATGATTTTCAGTTTAAATCACTGTATTAACATGGTTTACGCAATTCATTATCATTGCAGTAAATAGAGTTTGTAGGGGTACTCGCCTCGAGCAAGGCAAGAATACGAGTATAAAGGTATAGATGTCCGGTGTCCTGTCAAAATGATACACAATCTCAGTCTCTAAACTATGTTCAAGATTTTACACTAGTGGTGTGACACGACTCCTAACTGGACACTAGCTAGGTGGTGACCTAGCATAAAAGTCCAATATGGGGTGACACTATATCTAAACCAACACTTAGGGTCCTTAGAAACACAAGGATCACTCTAGAGTTTCACAAAAAACCAAGCATATAAATGTATACATAATAATAATAATTAATTACAAATTAAGGATGATACATAAAAAAATCTACAGATGTTGTCGGATGATAAAATAAATGTCACCAACGTGTCTAGAATGGTCAAATTAGCTAGGATAACCTACCCATAAGTCCAATTTGGACACAGGGGCAAAATGTAATTTTGGGTCAAAATGATGTCCGCCGTTGGACACACTTTGCAAAAAATATGTCAGGATAGATGTCTAAAAAATCTATCAAATTATATGTCCACGAATCCAGAATGATGATACGAACCCAACGTTATGTCCAAAAAGGGATTCGATGACCCGATCACAAAATGGTCCGTTGACCTGGATATTGGTATCCGATTTGCACGAAAATGCGTGTCGAAGCCAAAGTCACTAAATCTAACAAAGTATATGTCAACAAGTCCAGAAACGACACGAACTCAACGGTATATTCGGAATTGGATTTCGATGAGCCGATCTCAAAATGACACGTTGACCCGGACATTTAGAATTCGCTTGCACGAAAATGCGTGCCAGAGCCAACGTCTTCAAAACAGCAATTATATGTCAATGGTTCAGAATGACGATACGAACTCAAGCTATATCCGAAATTGGATTCCGATGAGCCGATCTCAAAGTGACCCGTTGACTCGGACTTTGGGACCACTTTGCACCAAAATATGTGCCAGGGCCACATCCTCAAAATTAAGCAAATTTTATATGAAATCGTGCCAGAACGACACCACGAGTCTACTGATGGTGTCAGAAATTGAATCCGGAGTTCCGGGTTCAAAATAAAATTTTACAAGTACAAAATTAATAATTCGGCACGGCCAACTTTGGCATCGAATTGGACCAACCAAACGTACTCACAATGAAACAAAACTTAAGGGGAAAGAAAGAGGGTTATGCCAGCTACGCACAGGAACTAGTGGTACGCTAAAGGAGCTACGACGGCGGAGTTACGAGCTGACGAAGTTGGCTCCGCAAAACTGTCCAAAAATTATACAATTTAAAGTGTCAACTTGGTGGCCGATTTTGATGTATCAAACGACAAAATTAACAGACAAAACTTGAGAGAAGTGAAGAGCTATATACCGAGATTGTGACGGAGCAAAGAGTTTGTCAATCCAACGGTCAGATTTTTCGAAAAACGTGTACGAAGTTGCTGGGACGAAGCACACTTTCTGAGTTCAAAACTTTCGCTCGCTGACGGGATTTCGTGTGAAATGCTAATCGCCTCTATTTCGCATCGAGGAGGAGGGCGGTGGCCTGGGGAAGGCAGCCTAGGGTGCTCCTGGCAAGGGGGGCCGCCCACGGTGCCGCGTGGCCAGCGACGGCGACCGCCGTGGCTGCTGCTACTGCCGTTGTATGCTGCTGTTCCAGCTACTGTGCTGCTGTTGTGTGCTACTGCTACTGTGTACTGTCGTACGTGCATGATGGCGACGGCAGTCGCCGATGTAGCAAAGGCCCGGTGGGGGTGGAGGAGAAGAGAGGTGGTGGTGGTGAGTAGTGATGGTGGTGAAGATGGTGTTTGTGGTGGTGGAGGTGGTGTTGTTGAAGAAGAAGTGAAGAAGAAGAAGAATGAAGGGGGAGGTTGTTGGCCATGGAGGGAGGAGGAAGGAAGGAGGTGGCTGTGGTGAAGAAGGTGGGAGTGTCGGCTATGGAGGGGGGTGTATGTGCTGTTGAGAGAGAGAGAGAGAGTTGTGTGTGTGAGTGTGTAAGTAAGAGGGGAGAGAGTTATATAGTATATTAGAGAGAGAGAAAGTGATATTTAAAAGAGAGAGATAATTAAAGTCGGCTAAGAGAGAGGGGGGGTGTTGTGTGGGGTGGGGGATTGCGTGCGTGAGTGTATATATATATATATATATAATATATATATATATATATATATATATATATATATATTATAAAATTAGAAAAAAAAATATAAAATTTAGAAAAAGTGTGAAAGATATTTATTAAATAAAAGAGAAGGGGATATTTTAAAATAGAAAAAAAGAAATTAGGTGGGGTGTTCATAAGGGGATAACATGGAGCTTGGGTTTGGGCTCAGTTGAGCCGGGTCGGCTCAAATCGGGCTTGGTACAATAAATGGATTAGTTTAATTATTTATGGACACGGGTAAATAAGTAGCATACGGGGGCTAAACTAATTAATGGGACACAAGCATCATGTGGGCAGTAGGCGTTATGTGGGCCAGGTCCATATGTTGGGTTGACAGGTTGGGTCGAAAGGGTGTCCCCAATTCGAGTCAGAAAATAAATGTAACTCCGTGGGACGAATTAAAATTGGGTCTCGTGTCTGAAAAGTTGTGTAGAACCCTTGAGGGGGGGGGTGAATAGGAAAATAAAATTAACTAGAGCAACAGAAGCAATATATGAAAAATAAAAGTAAAGAGTAGGAAGATCAAACACAAGATGTATCCTGGTATCCTCGCTTGAGGCAATCCAGTCCCGGAACTCTCTCCGGCTTAAATCCACTATTTAATCAAATAGTACACACGAGTTTGGATCCGAAGAACTCGCCAACTTCAACACGAGTTTGGATCCGAAGACTCGCCAACTTCAACACACGAGTTTTTCTTCCGAAGAACTCGCCAACTTCAAAGAAATGAGAAGAGAACTTGTTGATCTTCTAACACGTAAAGATCGAAGATTACAACTCGCAAATACTCTAGCACTTTGGGAGATGATGACAATTTGAAAGCTTGGTGGAGTATTAATGGTGAAGTTCTTTTGTAGTTGAGAAAATTTAAAGCTTGTAAGAGATAGCCTTTAAGAGGAGAGACTAAAGCTTCAAAGTCATAAAGGCAATTCAGCCGTCAACCGGATTATCCGCCGAATTTCAGCAGAAATCCGTCGGATTATCCGGTCAACAGTAACGGTCATAAAAAGAGCCGTTAGATGCATTAAATGCACTTGCCAGATGTCGTTGGATTTGAATTCAAAAGTTGCAATAAGTCAAGCGGATTATCCGTCGGATTTCAGCAGAAATTCGGCGGATGATCCGAACATTGGCTCACTGACTTGCTGTGAGCGAACGAATTATCCGTCGGACTTCCGCGGATGTCCGTCGGGTTATCCGAACATTTGGCTCACTAACTTGCTGTGAGCGATCGGATTATCCGGCAGATTTATGCGAAAGTCCGTCGGATTATTCGAACATTGGCTCACTGACTTGCTGTGAGCGAACGATTATCCGGCGGATTTCCGCGGATGTCCGTCAGATAATCCGATCATTGGCTCACTGACTTGCTGTGAGTGGTCGGATTATCGACGGATTTGTCCGGAAATCCGACAGATTTTTGCCTCCTTTGAATGACTATTCCACCATTTCTTTCTTTAACATTGTCATCCTAACAAAGTACGTACAAAGATTTTCTAGACATTTACAGACTTAGGAAAAGAACAAGAAAAAGAATCGTCTTCTTTGTAGTCTCCAAGCTGGATCTTTTTGCATGGACTGCTTCATAGTCTTTGGCATTTCTCTTTGTTGTTGTATAATATATTGATATAGGAGAATTGCAGAGATCCAAGGTCTTTGATAAGCGTCATGGAATGGAGATTCATTTCTTCTATTCTTGCCTGTGAAAAGAACAAACTAAAGACGTACAAGGGTTATTGTGAACAATGATCAAAATCGATGTGCCAACAAGTTGTGCGAAGCAAATGAAGCACAAAATGGTGTGTCTGAGTGGGACACGAAGGTCATGGGTGTAGGGTGTCTCGAGTAGATCATGCATGAGAAGTTGGTTTGGAGAAAACGACTAGTGTTGTGCTCCTAAATTAAAAGTCACAGTAACGTGCATACGATGATCAAAGATAAAAGTGGGAATTTAATTATAATTATTTAACGATCAAATGACCTAAATTGACCCGAAGTTGTGCGATACAAATAGAGCACAAGGGAACAAGTTTGAGTGGGACACATTATACCAAAATAAAGATAATCTGGTCTACTACAAAACTCATGAAGAGAGTTTCCAGAGATTGGTATCTCTGACGCTCCAGAAGTCAAAGTCACGAAAAAGAACATTTAATGATCAAAACTAATTATATAAAATAATTACTGAAAATAATTCATTTAGAAAATTTAAAATAAATCCTAAAATTCAGGGGGCTTACAGATTGATATATAGCTATATATAATATATTGTATGTATAAATGTGAGTTGAAATCAGGTTTTGAATGTGATGATTAGGTTAGTGTTGATTTCTGAATTGATTTTGTGGTTAGACTAAGAGTTTACAGTCATTACATATAAATCTATATGTTATAGGTACTTTCCCATGTATATATACATATAATATATATATATATATATATTATATATATATATAATATATATATATATATATATATATATATATATATCTATACATAGATAGTTGTTATATATAGGTTTATATATGCTTGGTTTCTGTGAGTTGGGTCGAGTTGGGGGCAGCCTCAACATCCCCTTGGGGGCAGCCTCCACATCCCTTCTTCTTTCCTTCTCTTATATATATATATATATATATATATATATATATATATATATATATAATATATATATATAAATATAAAAGTTATATATACATGCCTCCTTGTATCCTTTAAGGAGATAATTGTATAAATATGTATAGTGCATATATATAGTGTATATATATTAGTTATTCTCCGATTTTGGCCCTATACAGCAGCCCTACAGCAGCCTCTCACCACAACAATACACACGCACATGCCTCTTCTTTCCTTTGTATTATATGTATTAAAAAAATATATATACATATGTATACATATCCTATTATAAATAGTTTTTTGAATATAAATGCGTATATATATGTTATTGTTACTATAAGATATAGCCTATAGAATTGTGAGTTAGTTTAGTTTGACCAAATGAGCCTAACTTGGCCAAGTTGACTAGCAAGTTGACCAAGTTGACAAAAGTCAACTTTGGGTCAAACTTGATCCAAATTGACTCAAACGGACTTGGAATGACAAGATAACTTGAGTTTGACCTAAAATTTGGTAAATAGACTAGTTGACTTATAGTTGACTTATAGTTGACTAGATTTGACCAGAGTTGTCCAAGGGTTGACTTTGACCTAGAAGGACCTAGAATCATTTAGAATGCATTGTAGACTACTCTTATTTCATATTAGACACTTTGTAACCTATGGTTGTTCTAAATAGGACTCAGACACTCCAGTTCGGACTCTTATTCTCATCAGGCAGTCGGGATATCATACGAGTATATTCTCTGACCGTTTCATACTTGTTAGGAATTATATTCTTGTCATAGTTTAATTTACTTGATGCTGACATGACGTTATCACAGATTAGTACTATATGGATCTTTACATGAGATGTTATCCCCCTCGGGTGCATCGAATACATCATGTCATGTGCTTTTCACGAACATCATGTATTTCATGGACTCTCATTATTCATGTACACTCATGTGCTCTCATGATCTCATGAGCTTCACGTGTAAACTATCATGTACAATAACATAACATGTCTAGATCCTTGTATATTGATTGAGACATGGGGGAGTAGAAATAGTCATGTGAACAATTTTAAAGTAGTGGAATCATGTACAAACTTTTAGTGTAATCATGTACAAATCAAGCCGTTCAGGTCTATCTTGTACTCTAAATCACATAGTCACTTATAGTTCTCTATTATCATATATAGATAGCTTCGTTTGTCAGTTCCTCCTTTTTTTCATGCTTATTTCTTACAGCGTTTCATGTATCTTAATCTATCACATGCTTTATATTTTTTGTCAAGATATGAACTGCGTGAGATGTATTGTGCTCGTTCCCGTCCTGATTGGACTGTTAAAAATATTACAGGTGATGATGAGGAGTTCTGCACTATATATTATGGCACATACTTAGATGACACCGACGACTTGGACCCTCAGGAGGATCCAGCAGTCGCTGAGGACTTGCCTATTGTCTAGTTGGACTTCTAGACTAGTTTCTTACTTAGATTGTTTTGTCTTGAGATGTACTTTCAGTTATTTGGATTTTGATCTTGTTTTGAACATCCAAATTTATTTTTTTCAGTTGTAGTTCTCAGTTGAGACTATTATCCATCTTTTACCTCTTTATTCCATCTTAGATTCTGTGATTGAGATGTACCTTTATATTGTCCTCCTTTTGAAGCGTATATCATTGTACATGTATGTTTATATTGTTAGATATTGTGACCTAGGACATCGTTCTACCGCCGACACTGCGGCGTAGGCTGGACGTACCCACTTATCGTGCCCTTACACTGGGTGCGGGTCGTGAAAACTGAGGTCAACGTATAGGAGTCCTGAGTTCATGGGGATGAACGTGCACGCATGTCACATAAGCCGCCACATGGCTTCAGTTATTTGAGACGTACCACAAGAAACAATGTCACGTAGCAAACAATCTTCACGTATGCAGCCCCCTCTCCTTTATTTAAATGTGTTATTATCAAATATGATTATTTGATAGGATATGTATTAATACATAGAACTGATAAATGGATTTATGCTTTAGATATTAGAAAGAGAGGAATACACATGCTTATATACATGTGAATACTTCAGACTTTTAGATGTATAAATATATAATGGTGTATGTAATTAGTATGTTGAATATGTTAAGTTTTAACTTTTCCCTAATTCAAAACCCTATAGTATTTTTTTTCCTCCTTCCTTAATTAAAACTCCAAGCCCATTTGCACTGGCTATCAGTGGTGTTGTGTCTTCATGTTAGTTGGATGTATGGGTTTGGGTTGACATAGGGGCATTTGAAACCGTAATCCATACCCGTTTGTTCAAATTTTCTGCTATAGTACTGTCGTCTTCCTCAGACGTACAACCGCAGCGGCAGGAGCATGCCAGTGGCATCTCCTCATCCGATGTTCAAACCTCTCCACATCCGACTATCCATCTTCATGCACCCCTTCTATAATAAGCCACTATTCTCCATTCTCCTCCTAACCCAAAACCTAGCCGCCGCCCTATTGTTTACTACTTCCAGTTCCTTCATCGGCCACCTTCTCCTTAAGCTCGTAGGCCATGGATGTGCGAGAAACCAACTAGACCACGTAACCTTCCACCCTCCTTTCTGTTGCTGTTCCTCTAAACCATTTCCTTGCCAAAGATTGGCGTGTCCAGTCTTCAACTCGAGGTAGAGGACCATCAGACTGTTGAAAATTATTCCAAAAATCTATAAATAAAATAAAATAAAGTAAATGTTATCAGCCTCCGGGAAAGTTGCGCACGAAGCACTGCCCTAAGAGTTGATTCGGGTCTATGTGCAGACTTGTTCCGAATGCTCCTAGTGGTAAAACTCCCGCTTTATCGGTATCTCCTCGTCGCACAACTCGGAAAGAGCGACCCCGAACTTAGGTTTCTTCCCAGAGCACAAACCGAAGAACAAAGCTTTGAATTGAACAAGAGAGAATGAGAGGGAGAGAGTGGAGTGAAGATTGTGAAAAAGGACTTCTCTTATATAGCATTAAGCATATGCTAAAGATAGTATATGCTTAAAATAGCCTATACTAAAATTAGCCAAAAGAGGCTAATTCTCCAACTTAAAAAATGACACATGTTTGAAGACTTGGCATGTTGAAGACTTGGCTTTGAGGACTTGGCTTTTGCATGTAATATGCAACAATCCCCCCCCCCCCCCCAAAAGTCAAGTTCCGAAAAACATAGAGATGACAAGGGAATAAGAATTGATAGAGGATTTCTGGGCAAATATATATTATGCATAGATGAGATGGACTACAGCCTTGAATCTCACTTAGTTACTATTGTCTTTGTCTGAAGAAGTGCTTGATGGACCATGCCTTGAATCAGACTTCTTGAACCAGATTCAAAAATAGCACACATAATACGCTAGAGGTTCTTTGGGTCTATCGGATGGCGCTTTGATTGGCCATGCGCACTTTTACACATTCATGAGAGTTGTCTAGGATCGCCCTGTCCTATAGTCGCGGCCTTCACGACCTCTCATATAGGTAAGTCCTCAAGGGTTGGTGATAGGTATCAACCCTGCATATCATGCTTGGACTTATTAAGAGTTTAAACTCATCCTAACCATATCACACCGGAACACTGTCACCATAGGGATGGGGTATCAATGTACACATGTACAGCCTCCTGGGCTTTTATTTAAAAGAATTTAATCTCAAGGTCAGTGTTCCATATTAGTCACCTAGTCCAGTTTGTTCCTACCCATTGAACCAGCTTCTTGGGATCTCCAGTCAGACTCGGTTGGGTTGCCACTGCTGGTGACTAAATTATGGGCTTAACCCCATCCCCTCGATGATTCTAGGATCAATGTCCTAGACAAACCCTTCGTCAAGTGGTCTGCAAGGTTCTTTTCTGACTTTATATAGTAAGAACCACATATTTGCCCAATAGGCTCTTTATAGACTTGAAGCGCAGCTGCAGGTGCCTGTTCATCTTAGCATTCACAGAATCACTTTAGTAGTTCAATAACAGATTTATTATCACAATTGATGGAAATTGCAGGAACAGAATATGATAAACAGGTATATGCATAATTAGATTTCTAAGCCATTCAGCTTCTGTACAAGTAGTGTCAAGAGCTATCATTTCAGAGTCCATTGTACTCCTAGCTATGATAGTTTGTTTGCATGAACTCCAGGAGATTGCTGCTCCTCCTAGAGTAAAAATATATCCAGTAGTGGATTTCACATCATGTGAATCAGTTACCCAGTTTGCATCTGAATAACCTTCTATAATATCAGGGTGTCTAGAATAATGAAGTTTATAATCTAGAGTACCTCTAAGATATCTAAATACTCTATCCAATGCAGTCCAATGTGACTGATTTGGGTTTTCGGTATATCTACTAAGTCTCCCAATAGCAAATGCAATATCGGGTCTGGTTCTATTGATATGTACATAAGGGACCCTATCATCTGTGAATATCTATGTTGTTCTATAGGTGATCCTTCATTCTTCTTGAGGCCAATATTACTGTCATAAGGAGTAAGGGCATGTTTTTTGTCAAAATACTCAAACTTTCTTAGCATTTTCTCAATTGAATGTGCTAAAGATAGAGTATAGCCCTCTTTGCATTTGGACACTTGCATTCCTAGGATCAAGTTGGCTTCGCCTAGGTCTTTCATATCAAACTGGTTAGATAAATAATTCTTAGTGTTATTTATCAGTTCCAGTGAAGATCCTAGAATAAGGATATCATCAACATACAAGCATAAAATGACACAACTTCTACCAGAATTTTTAGAGTATATACATTTGTCATACTCATTTGGCAAGAAACCATATTCTATAATCACTTTATCAAATTTGTTGTGCCATTGCTTGGGAGCTTGCTTTAGGCCATAAAGTGATTTTACTAATCTGCAAACTTTTTTTCTTGACCTTTAGCAATAAAACCTTCAGGTTGCTCCATGTAGATCTCTTCTTCTAGATCTCCATTCAAAAATGCTTTTTACATCCATTTGATGGATCAGCATGTTATGAATGGATGCTAAGGCTAGAAGGGTTCTAATAGAAGTAATCCTAGCTACAGGAATATGTATCAAAATAATCTAATCCCTTTTTCTGAGTGAAACCCTTGGCTACTAATCTAGCTTTGTATTTCTCTATAGTACCGTCAGCTCTGAGTTTTTTTTGAAGATCCACTTGCAACCTATGGGTTTACTACCTAAAGGTAGATCTGCAAGAAACCAAGTATTATTCTCCATAATAGAGTTATACTCATTTTTATGGCTTCTTTCCAGAAAGGAGCATCAGAAGAAGATATTGCTTCTTCGTAAGTTGAGGGATCACCCTCTATCAAATAAGTGAAGAAGCCTTCCCTAAATTCCTTTCAATCCTTCCTCTTTTACTTCTTCTAGGTTCTAAGTCTTGTTCAGGTGGTGAGCTTGATGAATGGCAATGGGAACTTGTAGAAGGAGCTAGGGAAGAACTTGAGGGGTTGGAAGAAATTCTATCCTTAAAAGGGAATATATTCTCAAAGTAAACTATCTCTAGCTTCTATAATGGTATTGTTAGAGATTTCATTTACTTCAGAATTAGTCACTAGAAATCTATTGGCATTGCTATCTAAGGCATATCCTATGAACACACCATCTACGGTCTTAGGTCCAATCTTTCTCTTTTTTGGTTCAGGGATTCCAACTTTTGCTAGACATCCCCAAACTTTGAGGTAATGGACTCTAGGAGTTCTACCTTTCCATAATTCATAGGGAGTCTTATCCTTAGATTTACTGGGAATCCTATTTAGGATGTAGCAAGCTGTTAATAAGGCTTCTCCCCACAAGTTATCAGGAGCACCTGAGCTGAGAAGCATGGCATTCACCATGTCTAACAGAGTGCGATTCTTCCTTTCAGCAACTCCGTTGGATTGTGGTGAATAAGGAGCAGTCACCTCATGAATTATTCGTGCTTCACAAAGTTAGTCATTTCGTTTGAGGTATACTCTCCGCCACGATCAGATCTAAGGATCTTAATCCTTTTCTCTAATTGGTTTTCAGCTTCTGATTTGTAAACCTTGAATCTATCTAGAACTTCATCTTTGGTTTTGAGAAGGTAGGTATAGCAATACTTTGAACAATCATCTATAAATGTGACAAAGTATTTCCTACTCGAGTCAAAACCCTATTTGAATCACAAACATCACTATGAACTAGTTCTAGAAGATCAGAATTCCTTTCTACGGATTTGAATGGTAGTCTAGAATGTTTGGCTTGAACACAAATCTCACACTTGTCTTTATTATCTACAGGAGACTTGGGAATAAGATTTAGGTTCATCATCCTTCTAAGGGAACCCAGGTTCACATGACCTAGTCTACCATGCCATACATTAGAAGATTCTACATTGGAAACAATAGGAGAAGGATCCAACATTTTATTTACAGTACTGAGAATAAACAGACCATCCTTTACAAATCCTTTACCAACAAAGGACTCATTCTTAGAAAATACAACTTTATTAGCTTCCATTACAATCTTGTAACCAGATGCTACAAGAAGGGAACCGCTAACTAAATTTCTCCTAACAGTCGGCACATGAAGAACATCATGAAGAGGCAGAATTTTTCTGATGTCATCTTCAGATATTCTTCCTCTTCCTACAATTTGTGCCGTAGAGCCATCTCCTAGGGTTATGCCTCCTCCACATGATTCCTGATAGTTTGAAAAAGGAGCGATCAAATGAAACATGAATTAGCTCCAAATCCAACCACCAGTCATCAGAATGGTAAGAAATATTAACTAAAGGTTGGTAAGTCACAGACCTGAAGGAACCAGAAGACCCATTCAGAATCATGTTGGCTTCTTTGGCTGGGCCCTTCCCCCTATAGGAAGTCTTGATTGGTTCCTTCTTCCTTTGGAAACAGTTGATGGCCGTGTGGTTTGTTCTACCACACAAAAACAAAATCTTCCTTGATCCTGAGTCTGACCAAAGTTTCTAGGTTTTTGGAGTTGCTGGTGTTGACGATTCTGGTGGTTCTGGTGATGAGGCTGAACAATATTCTTCTTCTTGAAGATATTATTCTTGGGTTTGTGAGGATTATTAGGCTTAGGTTTGCTTTGGGATGACTCTACTAGGTTTACCTTAGCCTTAGTCTCAGTCTTGGAGTTAGACCTTAGCCTAAGTTGTTCTTCAACTCTAATTTGCTTCAGTACTTGGGCAAAAGTAAGGTCACCTTGGGTACGATGGAGGTCCTTTTTTACATCAGACCAAGAAGGAGGGAGCTTATCTACTAGGCAAGCTATCTTATGTTCAGCTGAAAAGGTTGTACCTTTAGCTTGAATGTGCCTCACAAATTTTTGGAATTCATGGATTTGTTCATTCATAGGTTTGTCATCTACCATGAAATACTTATTAAATGCTGAAGAAGTGAATCTTTCAATTCCAGCATCATCACAACCATATTCATCTTCTAAAGCATTCCAAAGTTCTTTGGGCTTTTATATTCAAAGAATATATCATAAAGTGAATCAGATAAAGCGCTTAGAATTCGATGGAAGCAGTGAAAGTCTATTTCCTTAGGGGTTTTAGGTTTGGAGGAACTGGAGGGTTTGGACATTCCTATGTCAGACTCAGTGTCGTCAGAATCATTTATGATGGGTGTGGAACCATCAATGGCTGAAATCAGTCCTAAAGTGGTGAGCCAGAAATTCATTTGACTCTGCCACCTCTTGAAGTGGGTGCCATCAAACTTGGCTGGCTTAGCAGTCGAAGTCTCGTCTTTGGTAGACATGATTTCTAAGGTCTGAAAAATAAAATAAAATATTTACTCAATAAGATGGATTAAGCTAAAACTTAACAATTTAAATGATTTTTGGTAATAGACCTTTAAAATTTTAGTTTTTCAAGTTTTGATAAGGTTGGGTTAGCTGTAGGGGCCGGATCCCAGCAAGCGGAGGTTCACTAGGAACTCTTAAGAACCGGTCGCTTAGATGATTTACGTCTTTTTGACAGAAGGGCCCTTCGGCTTGTTCCAAACAAATCTCTACTTTAGAACTTTAAAATTAAAGGAATTCTACTAAATCAATTAATTGTTTACTTTAGCCTAAATATAAATATTGAGTAAAAAAAACTAGAATTGACAAATTACTAACACAATAATGTTGTCCCGGTGTCACTTTATGAAAATGACAAATTGTTACTAATATGACAAATATTCAAAATTAACAAATAACTTGTTAATGGTAGGTTAAAAATATTTGCTTGAGATAGTAAAGAGTAAGCAATGTATAGCAAATTTAGTGAGTGAATGGAGATATGCTAACACTAATATAAGTTATAAATGCATATAAGTCTTAATGCTTACAATAATTTAAGCACCGTATATTATAACAAGGTTGATAACAAATTTCGTAGCAGCAATTAGAGATTTTATTTTATAAATGAATCAACTCTTAGATTGTTGGAAATTATTCCAAAAAATCTGCAAACAAAATAAAATAAAGTAAATGTTACCGGCCTCCGGAAAGTCGCGCACGAAGCACTGCCCTAAGAGTTGATTCGGGTCTATGTGCAGACTTGTTCCGAATGCTCCTAGTGGTAAAACTCCCGCTACCGGTATCTCCTCGTCGCACACAAGTCGGAAAGAGCGACCCCGAACTTAGCTTTTCTGCCTAGAGCACAAACCGAAGAACAAAGCTTTGAATTGAACAAGAGAGAGAGGGAGAGAGTGGAGTGAAGATTGTGAAAAAGGACTCTCTTATATAGCATTAAGCATATGCTAAAGATAGTATATGCTTAAAATAGCCTATACTAAAATTAGTCAAAAGAGGCTAATTCTCCAACTTAAAAAATGACACAGTTTGTAGACTTGGCATGTTGAAGACTTGGCTTTGAGGACTTGGCTTTGCATGTAATATGCAACTTCATCGAGCAGTGGAACATATAACCATGCAGTGCCTCCTCCGCCGCGCTCTCTGATCGGGGACAACACGCTAGAGGCTTTGCAGAAGGCCACCAATCTCCACTGTTGCTTCGCAGGCATGTGTCAGCGTTGCATCCTTCCGTCGAGCGGGATAGCCTTCTTCTTGTTCGACCACCTCCCTCTGTTACTTCCCCATCTACATTTCTCAAACCCTCATATTTTCCAACCTTAAATGAATGTCTGTGTAGAAAACGCTGGCTTAAGCCTTATAACCATTTTGAACTAGCTACAAATATTGAGAATCTGTGGGTTATAAACTGTACGTGTGTGCAGTAGCATGCGTGAACCATGGAGAGGGGTGAATGGAACATGTGTTATCTTCTTCCTCACTGTTGAGGTTGTACGTGTGATGTTAGAATAAGGAATATGAAAACATGCTGAACTTGTATATGTGTAGGACAATAATTTAAATTTGCATGGGTGATAAAGGTGCTTGTGAAGTAGCAGGAGCTTGTTTAGAAATTTGAATCTAGGTGGGTGGTTTTTTGTTACTTTGCACATAATGATTTGTTATATGATAGTATGAAGGATTTATAGTTGTTGTGGTGTAGTTGGAACGAAAGACTTTATGCATACAAACTGTTAGTGTGATTGGAAAACATGATGTCATGGCCAAGAGAGAAAAGAAAACCATCATGTGTATTTGAATGCATGTGAACCGGAAATATATGTTAGCTGGGGTAGGCGTGTAATGGATAATAGACTAGGATGGCTTAGTTGCTATGCTCCTCCAAATTATAAATGTTTTCCTGTCTGTATGTGTCACGACCCGCATCCACTTTTCGGGACGGGAGAGTGTTAGCAAGCCAGCTACGTATCAAGCGGACTCCAGTCCGACTTGAGTACGTATAAGCTGTCAAGATCATGGTATCAGGACTAATATGGTAATCTACAGTGATCTCAATCTACAAGAATATATAAGACAAGAATGAACAAGTATGGGTCGTGGTCTACAGCCCACTGGCATATATGTCCGAGGAGACTCCAAGGAAAATAACAAGAGTCTCTAAACTGAATCAATAAGCAGGATAACTCATGATAAGGAATGTAAAGCACGAAAGGATAGCAATGTAAAATCACTGACTAATACCTGTATCATACATCGCAATCCTCTACCATCCCGCTCTGCTAACTAACTCCATGCAGTCGCTAAACCTGAAGAGATCATCAGTCCTCAGAGGACATAGCAAGATACATATAAATATGCCTATCTAGCAGTTTAATCACGTATGATAATATATAATCAGGATTTAACAAGGAATGACACTTAACATGTGGCAAGAGACTACAACCACACTGCTAACCAGTGACTAACGACACATGGCTACTGATAGGTGACCATGAACTGAAATACAAGAACAACTACACGTAACTGAACTGATGGATGAACAAGCGAATACGAGATCAATGGAATACCAAACCCTTGTCCCGATTGGACTCTCTGGTTTGAACTAATCACTAACCCTTGTCCCGAGTGTGGACTCTCTGGTTAGTTCACGGTAAGGCACCCTCGTCCCGAGTGTGGACTCTTTGGTGCAAGTCAAGTCAACACCCTTGTCCCGAATGTGGACTCTCTGGTGAAATAATCGACATTCTCGTCCTGAGTGTGGACTCTCTGATGTAAACAGATCAAGGCAAACACCCTCGTCCCGAGTGGACTCTCTGGTGCCAAGGAAACGATGACATGGGAATAGCAGTTCAACTACACGTACTCGTTCTATGATACGACTCAAGCAAGGTACTGGTGAGACAAGGCACGACTCAGTCAAGATACAGTCAAGTCTAGTATAACTACACTGTCAAGTCAAACAAGACCATAAACTGGTGAACACGGTATATAGAAACTAGATAAATCAAATCAACTAGAAAGCTAATGAATCATATAAAAATCTATAACAAATAGAGTATCTATGATAATACAATAATAACATGAAAACTATAAACATGGAATTAAACTGTAGAGGGAGGCAAGGTATCTTGCCTGGTGGTAGCGCAAAGAACCAATAAGATACCGTCAACTATTACGCCATAAAGTCCAAAATCCACAAATGTTTCGAATGCTGAAACAAACATTACCAACGTTCTCAGAATAGTCAAATTAGCTAGGATTGCTGTCCTTAAGTCCAATTCTGGACACAGGAGCAAAACAGTAATTTCAGACAAAAATGATGTCCGTGTTGGACCGCCTTGCACCGAAAAAATATGCCAGGGTCAATGGTCTCTAAAGTTATCAAACTACATATATACGGATCCGGTTTGATGATACGAACCCAACGGTATGTCCAATTTTGGATTCCGGTGGGCCATGCACAAAATTGCCCGTTGAATCGGATCGTGGGGCCCACGAAACGGCGATCCAATCAACTGTCTCAGAATCAGACCAAACTTGGCATACAGGACCAAAAAAATGATACGGTCCTGTTGGCGTAAGTTTCGTCTCGATCTGACAAACATGCACAAAGTAATTGCAAAATTTACACAGGGACCGATACGGTAAATTTTGACGGATACCATCAAATTCGTCGCGCACACGCGCAATTTGAATTCCGTCAAAGTCCACACGTCCACGAAGCTGTTACGCACCTTTCGATGCTTTCGGTACGCGACCACGTCGCCCGGATCGGCAGAATGCACGTCGTATCGAATTTTTTTAATATTCTATTATTTTAAAAACAGATTTTCTTAGTTTTCGAGGGTGAATAACTTCTCTCATATTGATGAGAAATAATTCTATCTGAAGGGTTTCAATCCTGGTCATGTACTCTAAAACTTTGTTCAAATATAATTTCTAATCTGGTGTTCGATCGATCCGAATCGATCCCTTAATATAGGTACATGGACTGTCATAAGTCCTGTTTCGGGACAGGGTTTTCATGAACTTTGGGTTGACCTATCGCTAAATTTCTATAGGTATTCATGAATCCTACGGGGAGTGAAGTCGTATAGGTTGGCCATATCTAGGAGTTGATGATCGATACGATCGAGAATCGCGAGGGATAGAGGTTTACGAGTGGCATACCTTGCTGCCAAATGCTGCTGTCGTTACAGCCGTGCGCGCGCTGTTCCGGCTCTTCTGCGGCTGCTGTGTGCGCTTGCGCGCAGCGGTAGCTCCGACGGAGGTGGCCGCCAGCATCCTTCCGGCGGTGGGGGTGACTGGGGTAGCGTATGAGATGAGCGGCTAGGGTTTAGGTTTTGCTACAGCTATTGCCCTCTCATTGCATATTGATATATATACTGTCAGTGACAACCAAGCCGAGAGGGTCTGCATCGGGGTGGGCATGCTGAGCTTGGAGGAATTTGGGCGGGCCTGAGCTGGCCTGGCTGGGGGTTGAGTTGGTTTTATTATTATTCCTTCTTTTTCTTTTTATTAACATATATATATATATATTATATATATATATATATTATATATATAATATATATATAATATATATATATATATATATATATAATATATATATATAAATGTATTTATATGTATACACACATACATACACATGCACACCTTTATATGTATTTAATATATAATCACATATACATATGTATAATATATTTATAGTATGAATGTTGATTAGCTAAGTTAAGCTTTTGATGGTTGTGAAGGCCTAGCAAGCAACAATCGTTAAGGCTTGTTGAGAGTAGCTAATAACATAATAATTTGAGAGAGGAAATTTTATATTGGTCATATTGTACTAGCTATGTAGGTAAGTATCATGTTCACGCAAATATGTGTTATCATGTCGAACAATAATTAGTTTTAATTTATATATATTTTAGATTCTTTCGGCTCTTGGGACGGGGTTGCCATATTATTCTCTTCAGCATCTGGGATGAGGCAAGTGTACCTTGCTATTACGTATTTTAGTTCCTTATTATTTTTTATATACATCTTGTGAACGTAGCATTTTATCATCTTAGGACCGTTGTTCGGTACTTTGCGTCCGAATCATATTCGGGTGCCGATGGTCGATTGTATCATCAGATATCGATAGTAGAAACTGGCATGGCGTTACCGTGATGTATCATTATGATATGTCAGACCTTAGGACATTTTCTACGACCTTACATTTTTGACATATTTCGTACTTTGCTGATATCATAGTGATCGGAATCTGCATTGGTTATAGGAATTGCGACTTGGTACCCTAAACTTTTATTATTATGACGCGATGTATATTTAGAGGATTTGACCAAGCGTATCGTGTACACGATTCATAAGGTCACGTGAAAGGGGAGAACATTCATCGGACGCTTAGGCTACTTTCCATATAGTTACCGATGTCTCATTTCCAGAGCTTCGTTGATTCATAGTTACCACGTTTTCTCATCGGGACCGCGAATTCATCATAGTTATCAGAGTTCCCTACAAGATTTCTGGCGTACATCGTGACATCCTGCGCGTACGAGTGTTGTTCTCAATCTGTATATCACTTAGGCGGTTAGTCTAGAGTTACCCCACCTTAAGTAAGTGTAGTTATGTATACATTATTACATTGTTTTATACTTGGCATGTATATTATGCGTTTTATGTCCCTCTGAGGACTTGGTTTTCTTCAGGCATAGGCGAGAAGGACTACCCGGAGGTGTATAGGGCCAGAATTATTCAGGGCGAGACCAACATTGGAGGACGAGGTTCTTCCAGAGGAGTACCCTTGATCAGTGGTAGAACACTCCCTTGGATCCGATATCATTATCTAGTTAGCCGGTTATCAGATCTACTTATCTTATTGCATTTTTTTCTATTCAATATTGTACTAGCGGGTTTGTCCCCGCGAGATATTTTTTAGAATTGTATTAGTAACATTCAGACTTATTTACTTTTCGCACATTAGTACTCTTTTTCTCTACGTGCTTCATTGTTCGTATTTGTGGATGAGATTAGTTTACTACTTGTGATTAGATATTTTATACTGTTTTTAGTGTCACAGCTTAAGTGCACTCCTAATGGTTCCAATAAATTGGGACAACCGTCGGAGTGGTACTAGCTGGCTATTGCCACGCGGCTCGGTTCCACACTTTTGGAACTGAAGCGTGACATGGTTATAGTGGTGGCCTATGTAGGTCCCGAATTAAATTGTCTTGGTACCTAATTGTGCCATGCGAGCCTGCAATTAAGATTGGATATTAGAATCTCATCTACATGCTTGATTACCTCTCTCTAACACCTCCACATCGCTTTTATTTGTCAATTTGCATCCTGTTTGATTCCAAATCGCTAAATTTATGTCTTCTTTCAGAGATATGAACCTCCAAACTGGATGTGTGGCACAGGCGGACGGTGTCCTACGAGACTCTTTATCGTCAAAGGAACAGATTTTGGGACATGCCCTTATGTTGACCCCAACTCCTCAGGACAGATTTCCAGGCAGACTGATGTCGCAGGGCAGCATTGACACCCGCACGAGGCACAACATGGAGAGCAACTGACTCAGAGGCTATGGAGGAGAAGTAGCCCCACCACCACTACCTCCACTTCCCCCGTAGATACCATATATGTCTTTTCTACCTCCGAGTCAGCAGATGGATAACCAACAGATGTTCTATGCCATGATGCAGGCCCAACAACAAGTTCAGCTACAAACCCAGCAGCAGGCCCAACAGCGTTAGACAGATACTCTGAGAGAGAGCATTGTGACTGCATTGGAGCAGGCAATGCCCCAGGGCCGATGGCTAACGACTGGATCTATCAAGTTTTTGCATATGGTTCCCCTTTCATTTTTCAGCATTGAAGAGCCTACTGAGGTTCATGCTTGGCTCACTAGTATTGAGCACCAGCTGGAGGATCCTAGAGAGAGGTGGATGACAGCCGTCAGGATGCAGCTGGCCAGCAACACCTACCATTAGTGGGAGGCCGAGGAGCATCAGCTAGGACCGAACGGGTCACTTGGAAGGAGTTTTCCAGGATCTTCAAGGACATGTTTATTCCAGCTACTGCACGTGCGGAGTTACGAGACAGGTTCATGCACTTTGTTCTGGGTAGTATGTCAGTAGAGGAGTACAATACCGAGTTTCTTCGTCTGAGTTGTTTTGCCACTTTTTTTATCGAGATCGAGGAGCAGAAGGTCGAGATGTTCTACGACGGTCTAAGGTTTGAGTTGGAAAGGCTGATATGATCAGTTACACCTACCTCTTACTCTGTGATCCTAACAACATCCCGATGTCATGAGCGCATAACAATATGAGGCCATCTTGAAGCGCGCGCATACAACAGCACCACCAGCTCGAGTACGACAAAGAGGATATGTCAAGTGCCCTTAGCAACACCAGTTGCAGAGAGCAGCACCACCAACAGTACCAAGGACCCCACCTGCCATTTCTGTGGTAAGATAGGCCATGCCGTGTGGGATTATCGATGCATGCTAGGACTATGTTTGTTTTATGGATCTGATCAATATCAAGCCTGAGACTGCATAAAGCATCAAGGAGGAGCACCTATGGTTTTATTGACCAGCACTTCCAGTGCTGAGACCATTCCAACCGCCACCTAAGCCATTCCTTCCAGGTCCGAGGGTGCCTTATGCTAGAGTTGGGGCGATACGACCACCAACACCAGAAGGGTACCAGGGAAGACTTTTGGCTTCATAGGCAGCCCGATTCCAGCAGGCCCGACAGTATGCTGGGGCACAGGGCTATGGCCAGGCCTTTATAATATGTAGAGAGGCTATGACAACCGAAGAGTTGATTGTATGTACTATTTTAGTATCTTCCTACTAGCAGTAGCATTATTTGATTGTGGTTCCACGCATTTTTATAGCTTCTAGTTCGTGGCCACCCATAGAGTAGCACCTGCACCTCTTCCGAAGACCATAAAAATTCTTATGGGAGGCGGGATAGTACTAGTTAGCGATACCTGTAGATCGTGTTCAGTAGTTGTTTACGGGCGAGTGATGCGTGCCCGATTCCTAGTCTTCACTATGCCAAACTATGATGTTGTTCTTGGTATGAATTGGTTGAGCCAGTACCATATGACTTAGATTTTATGGATGTGGATGCGCCATATTTAGACCCTCAGTCACCCTGAGTTTGAGTTTCATTGGGGTGCCAGAGAGCTTGGAGTCCACCTCACCCTTGGGGGTACACATTGCATTGGAGAATCAGCACACATGCCGATCATATCAGAGTTTGAGGACGTATTTCCTGAGGAGATTCCAGGACTGCCACCTGATAGGGAGAAAGAGTTTTCTATCAAGCTGATTCCGAGAGCAGAAACATTTACTTCCCATGTGGACATACTAGCTCTAAAGGAGGTACATGAGCTGAAAATCTATATAGACGAGATTTTGGACAAGAATTTATTCGGTCTAGTGCTTCTCCATAGGGAGCTCCAATCTTACTTGTATCGAAGAAGGACGGGTCAGTATGCTTGTACATAGATTACAGGAAATTGAATATAGTGACAGTGAAGAACAAGTATCCTCTGCCACGTATATATAGATGATTTGTTTGACCAGCTGAGCGGTGCATGTGTGTTCTCGAAGATTGATTTCAGGTCCGGCTACCACCATATCAAGGTTCAAAGGAAGGACATTCTGAAGACGGCCTTCGGATGAAATATGGACACTATGAGTTCCTTGTGATGCTATTTGGTTTAACTAACCAACTGGCTGTATTCATGAGCCTAATGAACGAGGTTTTCCACCAGTACTAGATAAGTTCATAGTGGTATTTATTGACAACATTTTGGTGTACTCCAAGAGCCACGAGAGCATGAAGAACATCTCAGGATCATGCTGGAGACAACGAGGAGGGAAATACTATATGCTAAGCTCAGTAAGTGTGAGTTTTGTTTGAGCAAAGTGCCTTTCCTTGTGCATATAATTACTGGGATGGATAGCAGTGGACCCAAGAAGATTGCTGCAGTTGAGACTTGGCCTACCCTTACATTAGTTATGGAGGTTTAGATTTTCCTTGTACTTGTCGGATACTATCGGAGGTTTGTGGAAAACGTCTTATGGATTGTTGAGCCTATGATGCATTTGACGGGTAAGGATCAGGAGTTCATCTGGACTGAGGTGTGGCAGGGTGCATTTGATGAGATGAAGAAGCGTCTGATGACATCACCTTTATTAACTCTTCCTACAGGATCTAGAGGCTTTGTGGTATACAATGATGCATCAGGAAACTGATTAGGATGTGTTCTGATGCAGCATGGCAAGGTTGTAGCATATGCATCAAGACAGTTGAGGACTCAAGAAAAACTATTCGACGCATGATCTAGAGCTAGCTGTAGTAATATTTGTACTAAATCTATAGAGTCACTACCTATATGGAGAGCGAGTCGAGATATTTACCGATCACAAGAACCTGAAGTATGTCTTCACTCAGAAGAAGTTGAACATGAGGCAAAGACGTCGGCTGGAGTTGATGAAGGACTTCGAGAGTTGCAGTACCACCCTGGCAAGGCGAATATTGTAGCAGATGCCTTAAGTAGGAAACCCACGTCATACTCCTTGACTACTCAGCCTCACTTGTTGGAGGATCTTCAAGAGCTTGGGATAGAGGTTGTATTACCATACATGGATGTGAATTTAGCCATCCTGAGGTAGAGTCCACATTGGTTGAAAGGATCAAGGCTGCTCTACTTACAGATGCGAGATTTTGGAGACTCTGGAAGAGGACAAAGGCCGACATAAAGACAGGGCTACGGATTCATGAGGACGGGACATTGAGGTGTGGAGATCGCTTACGTGTTCCTAGTGGCAAGCTATGCCAGGAGTTGATGACTAAGGTGTATAGCTCGATATATTCTATCCATCCGGGGGTACGAAGATCTACAGAGATTTGAGACAATACTACTGGTGGCATGGAATGAAGAGAGAGATAGTTCGATTTGTAGCAAGGTGCTTGGTCTGTCAGCAGGTCAAGGCCGAGCATCAAAGGTTTACAGGACTATTGCAACTGCTTCCTATTTCTGAGTGGAAGTGGAAACGTATTATGATAGACTTTAGTGACTGGATACCTGAGGAGCCTAGCAGAAAGGACGCAGTCAGGGTAATCGTAGACCGACTCACCAAGTCAACGCACTCTTTGTCATTTAGAGTTTAGTAATGATATGAGGTAGATAGTACGACTGTATGGAGTGCCAGTCAGTATTGTGTCGGATCAAGATTTGAGATTCTTATCTTTTTTTGGAGTAGTATGCATGAGGGCTTCGAAACTCGTCTCAAGTATAAATCACTTATCACCCACAGATCGACGGCCAGTCAGAGCACACGATCAAGATACTCGAGGATATGCTGAGAGCTTGCATGTTAGAATTTGGAGGATCTTGGGAAGATGACCTACACTTGGTGAAATTCTCCTACAACAACAGCTACCAAGTAAGCATCCAGATGGAACCTTTTGAGGTACTGTACGACAAAAAGTACAGGTCTCCAGTATGTTGGAGTGACATGGAAGAGCGTCAGATACTTGGTCCAGAGTTAGTGACCCATACAGTAGAGAAGGTGAAGCATATTCAGTGCCACCTCAGAGCAGCGCAGGATAGACAGAAGCATTGGGCTGATACGCACCGCCGACCTTTGGAGTTTAAGGAAGGCGATCACGTATTTTTGAGGATATCGCCAACTCGTGGGATTATTAGATTTAGGAGCAGAGGCAAGTTGAGTCCGTGGTATATCGGGACTTTTGACATATTGGAGCGAGTTGATGATGTGGCTTATTGTCTTGCATTACCCCCGTTACTTGTGGGTGTGCATGACATTTTTCATGTGTCACAGTTGAGAAGGTACATGGCAAACCCTAGTCACGTGCCTGATCATTCAGAGATTTTAGTAGGTCGAGTCTATTTTATGTGGAGCAGCCAGTTGGGATTCTCGACCGCAACGAGAAGGTATTGAGAGGGCAGCTATTCGGCTTGTCCGGGTTGCATGAAAACATCATTCCCCGGGCGAGTCCACTTGGGAGTGCGAGGATTCCATTCAGGGGTATTTCCCTCACTTGTTTAAGGATCAAGTGTCAAACCCGCACCCAGTGTAAGGGCACGAGATGTGGGTATGTCCAGCCTATGCCGCAGTGTCGGCGATATAACGCTGTTCTAGGTCACAATTACAACTAAACATAATATGATATACTCTCCAAACGGAAGACAATCTCAGAAGGATACAACTCAATCACAGATTTAAGAGATAAATAAACGATAAGATAGATATGAAATCACAGAGTGCAATACAACCAGAAGAAATAAGTCTAAATGTTTAATAACACAAATTCCAACATCTGAAAATACATCTCATAAAATGAGAATAGAAAGTAATGTAAGATAAGCCTAGCAATCTATCCTAGGCAATATGGTAGCATCCTCAGTGCAAGCTGGATCCTGTTGAGGGTCCAGGTCACAAGTGTCGTCTATACAGCTCCGTAATAGGTGGGACAGAACTCTTCCTTATCCTCCGTAATATTTTTAACAGGTCCAGTTAGGACAAGATGAATACATAACTCTCACGTAGTTCATATCATGGAAGAAAATGTAAAACAAGCAATAGAATAAGATACATAAAATGCTGTAAGAAATG
>JANAVB010030979.1:70000-89909 GCA_029216955.1 Iris pallida
AGAAATATATACTTAATCACATATATCTATGGGAAGATGATAGCACGAAGAGATATCAGATAATGAAATGACGAAATAGAGGCCTGAATAACATATGTCAAATACAAACAGAGCCTTGAAGTCTATATCAAATAGTACATATCCTGAATAAAACATAACATCTCAATCTCATAAACTAGACAAAGTCCAGTAATAACAAATGCTATCTAACTAGCATCCATCTAGGAAGACTAACCTACTCTGTGGGGGGATCCACTCCTTGGGTCTCCGGAGCACCGTAATAGGTAGGGCATGTATCCTCGAACTCGTCAATTAAAAATATATCCAGTCATGTTTGGAGCGAAGTACAAATACTAATAGCTCGTCAATTAGAAAATATATCCAGTCATGATTGGAGTGAAATAAAAATACTAATAGCGGTTCCAGTTAATTGACAAAAACTATAAAAATATAAAAAACAATACAATAAATGATGAAGGAATAGAACTACCAATATATAATCATAACCTGGCGATAGTACTATAAAGAATAAATGATGTGAAGAGTATGGTGTACAGGAATAGAAATGAATAGACAGAACATGTAAGTGCAGTCCAAGAAATATGATGTGAACAATAAATATTACAAATACTATTTGTTTAAAATACTAGTTTCGAGATATGACCTGCTTGGAAACTTTTACAATAGCTAGGTGGCCTAGTTAATCATGCGTGAGGTGTTCGATTAACACTAACAATTTATAATTACAATAGGGATTGATCACATCTCTTACTAGAATTTCCCCTACCCCAACTAGTATAGTGGATTCAACCATGATAATACGATACATGATCAATATTTTATAATACTATCATGTAAAATATCTAATGTCCATGTTGTATACAATGTCAATACGATAACCATTGCAACATCTCATGACTGAAGATCCAGCTATATACCAGTCCGTGTATCATCGTGTCAGAATCAAATATAGCATCACTAAATATAAGATTCATAGTAGATATTAAATAATAGAAACTATCAGAGAATGTACTCTCCTGAGATTCGGTGTGAAATATCAACAATATCCGATACGGTGCCTCGAAGACCTAAATATGGAATATTAATGTCAAACGATATTTTGTGTGTGTCAAATATGGATATCTGAGATGAAACATGATTTCTAGCTCAAATTTAGATCATGGAAGTCAAACTAGGTCAATACTAGGCCCCCGTGGTCAACCTAGGTCAATTTGACTTAAAGGTTGACCTTTGGGTCAAACTAGTCAACTTGGTCAAATTGGATCAAACCTAGGTTTCTAGGTTAATAACTCGTCATACCAAGGCATTCTAATCTATACCAAAACAAATCCTATGTAGTCAACTATATTGTACACCCATAGGCTCTAATAGGTAATACCTATTTATTACCCTTTTACCTTTTGCTCATTACCCATACCTCAGCCTTATCCTAATGTCACAAACATTATCCAATATTTCTTGCCCTATCACCTTACCCATCATACTATCTCATAATTACCCCTACACATATATGGTACCTATACTCTATACCTACTCACTTTATAGGTAATCCCCTATGACCTACACATATAAACCTATTACTTATTACACAAAACCCCTCACATAGGTAATTTCCTATTACCTATGCCTACCCCACACTACGTATTTCACACACTCTCACATATACTCACTACATTACCTATTACACTATTTTACCTATTACACAACCTCACATATTATTACCTTACATTTCTATTACACAATTACACTCCCTTATAGCCACACATATAGGTAGAGGATACCTTCTGTTTCACACACAATCACACTGCTCTCATACCCCACTTTCACTGCACACACTCAAACACACAAGTGTGTGTCTCTTTCACACAACAACACACTGCCAATCCCTACACTCTAACACATAGGTGTATGTGTATCTATGCACACACACACAAATAAGATCACAACACACACATACATACTATCCTGTGCAAGGCATACCCCTTGCCTGCACAGCAGGTCAAGGCCAAGGCCTAGCCTGCTACGGTACAGCTCACTCTCTCTCCTGTGCAATATGGCACAACCAAGCCCTGTGTGCACCTGAAGGTGGCTTAAGGCTCCTAACTCACCTAGCTGCAGTAGGCAAAGCCCCTGCTCAACTGCAGTGCAGGAAACACCCTGCCTACCGCCTGCTAGTGTGTGCATAAGGTACACACTACTGTGTATGGACTGCACAGAGCCAATCCCAAAGGGAAACATCCTTTACATACTGCTCTACAAGGAGGATACCCTGCCTTAGGCCAACCTGTAAAGGCACAGGCTGCATAGCCTTATGCAGGCCTCTCCCTATTCCTATGTGCAATATGCACTCTCTTGACACCCTATCCTATGGCACTCAAACACTAATGCACACCCAAGGTATGCCACTAGCCTATGGTCACACTGCACAAACAACACTTGCTGTTACATTCCTCCTTACCTACATGTTTTCCCTAAGCCATAACACACACTCACATCAGTCTCTCCATACACAACCTCACTTATTTTTATGTACACACATGAACCCTTTACCTATTCCTAGCCCCTGTACTAATATACACAGGTAACTTGTCTAGTCAGTGTACTTGTGTGTACTGGTGCACAAGTGCACCCACTACAGAAATCAATAACAGTATATTATCGCTGTTGGTGCTTCTAATGCTCTCTTCTCACTGTTGAACACAGAGAGAACCCTGTAATCGAACTCCCCCTCTTCCCATCTAACCCTTCTATATGCCTTTAACCTGTTTACTGTGCTGCTGATCCTAGGCTCATTGCTGTTGTGGCTTTCTGCACAGGGCCTTGTGTACAACCCATAATGCAAATGCATAGGTTATCCCTTCCTGCACTATGTTGTGAGGTCCTACACCCTTATTCCGACTGTTCTTCTAACAGCAGGTACCACTGCTGATGCTATATCCAAACTCCTGTGCACACGTGTGCAGGTGTTTTCCTACCACTTGCTGCTGCTGTTACTGCAGTGTGTGCAACTACACTCAGGTAAAACCCCTCCCTATAGCTGATCCTACACAACAATAATATGCACTTGGCTAATGCTAAACTGTACATAAGAACCCAAAGTCCTTGCTGTCTAACCAGGGCACAGGTGACTGCTCTCCACTTAGTTTCTTTCCATCCCTATACACTAATAGGTACACTCTAACACATGTAGATGCCTATAAGCTCTCACACCATACATGCTATAACTGAACACCACATGGTTTCAATCTTCACACATCCCCCTTCCCCTCTAATCTATACTTACCTACACACTTTATTACCTACAACTGCTGCTTACTCTTTGATTCCCCCTTCTTTCTAACACACACACAACCACACACACACACCACACACCACACTCATACATATATCCATGAATCTATGGCTCTACACACACATACAAAACCCTTACATATGTATACGCACATAAACACATATATAGGCCATACACAGGAATACTCAAATCCAATTGTGCGTATCATGAGATACCATGACACAATGCCATGTATCCTATTTAGGACACACAAAAAATCTCAACTCAAAAATGACACCAAAATTCCTTTGGGGACACGTGTCGAACACTTGGTGCACAAACTTGTGATACGCTCAAGATACTCTACCAAACCTTGCCTGAATCTTACCAAAACATATGAGCATGCCTAAAATAAAAATTAGAAGATAATGAGAGTAGTGTCTAGCTAGTGCAAAGTGTCATGTGAAATATGACATGTTGTGACAAGTGTAGGAGGAGTAAAAACACCTGAATTGATCTCATGTCCTAGTTTAACATGACACAACATATTAGTATCTATTTATAGACACATTTCTAGCCACACACATCATTTACATGTCTATTTAGTCTATCAAACCAAATGACAAACACTTGGTGTACCATTGTCGAATTTTCCCAAAAATGGCACAAAAAGCCTATGTTATAACTTCTACCAAAATGGTCACTAGAGCCATGTTCTTCCTCCTATGGGTACTCCTAGTCTATGGGTGAGTTTCCAAATGATTCTATGTATGAAATAATGTCTAAAATAGGAGAAAAGACAAGTAGTATACCTATTGGGAGATGGATTCCCAATGTAGCACCACAAGTGGGCACAAGAAAGAAGTTTGGACACCACCCTCAAGCTAGTGGCCTCCTCTTCTTGTGCTCCTTGGTCCCCAAACTCCTTGGCTCCATGGATGAAGAATATAAGAGGATTGAGAGGAATTTGGAGTGATTTTGGTGGAGGAATGGATAAGTTTTTGGAAGAGCACCAAAACTAGGGTTTTGAGCTCTAAACTGAGAAATGAAGAATGAAACCTCTCTTCCTATAGTGGCTGGTCAAATAAGTGTTTGCCATTGATTATCAAAGAACAGAACAGTTTTATGGGTGGACTGAACTTTAATTCACAATTACAAACTCGCCTGTACAAAAGAGAGTCTAGAAACAAAACCTAAAAAGCAATCTAAGTACAATTGTTTAATTTGGATTCTGGGGGGTGACGGTAGAGGCTCGGGAAAGTGCTATCAACTCTGCCTTACTTCTTGGACGATCGAACGCAACCTCGGCTCCGGCGAAGAAATACTCTGTGTGTATCTCTCTGTCTTTCTCTGTGTTGCTCTATATCTCTGTCTGTGTGCAAAGGAATAATTCCATGCTATTTATAGGAGTTTGTGATGAGTGGGGTGTATAGCCACATGGCCACATCCTTGTAACTGTGCCTTGAGAAGTGGACAGTTGGGGATTGGTTAAGATTAATCTTGATCTATTGCAAATAAATCTGGACTGTTATATCGATTGCAATAAATCTAAACTATTAGGATCTGTTGGTTGCAATAAATCAGAGTTTTTTTAAGACTTAGTCAACTTCTGCCACGTGTTCCAACTGCCGCTATGTTGCTAGCCGCATGAATGGTGCATCCTGGCTGAGCCGCATGAAGGGCTCTCCCCATGATTGAGCCGCATGAGAGTGGTCACATGAGGGTGGCCTCATAACCGAGCCGCATGAGGGTGGCCTCATAACCGAGCCGCATGAGGGTGACCTCATAACCGAACCGTATGAGGGTGGCCTCATAACCGAACCGCATGAGGGTGGCCTCACAACCGAGCCGCATGAGGGTGGACTCATAACCGAGCCGCATGAGGGTGGCCTCACAACCGAGCCGCATGAGGGTGGCCTCATAACCGAGCCGCATGAGGGTCACTCAGGCGATCCGCATAAAGGACTTTCTTGGAATTAGTGAACTGTGCCAGCTATCATAAAGATTTTCTCGTCTTTTTATGAGCATGTCGCGTCTCTTCTTTATGTCAGAGCCATCATTGCTGTTACTTTATTTCAGAGCATTAATGGTCAGCTACACAGAGTAATTATGGCCAGCTGTATTAGGCCTATTTCGAACCGCATAAGGCCACGTGGCTCCTTTTGAGCCGCATAAAGCTTTCTGAGCCGCATGAAGCTCTGAAGAATTTTTGAGCCGCATGAGACCCCCCAAGTTCTGAGCCGCATGGAGTTTCTGGGCCGCATAAGAATTTATTTCTTTTCTATGCTTCTACAAGACCCCCTTCAAAGTTTTTAATTTATAAAATTGAAATACTTTGAATAAGAAGCATGGGTATGTCCGCATAAGCTCTTCATGCCGCATAGACTTCTCTGGCGCATAGGATTCTTTGGCCGCATAGGTTTCTCTGGCCGTATAGGATTCTCTGGCCGCATGTGCTTTTCTGGCTGCATAGGCTTCTCCGACCGCATAGGCTTCTCTGGCCGTATAATGATCTTCGTGCCACGTAGGCGTCTCATAATTGCTTTTGATTTGTCTTGATTTTTAAAGCCATCTTTTGGATAGGATCCTAAGAGTTGGCATTAAATATTTAGATTTGCCTTGATGATTCTGAGCATTCCCTTTTGCATGAAAGGGGATAGAATCCCAAGGGTCGACTTTATCTTCTAGGCAACACGAAATCCGAAGCGTCTATCGGTTCACACCCTTAGCCTATAATATAAGTTTTTTTTGAAGAGAGAGATTCTTTACTCTCTTTACTCTCTTCTTTCTTCAAGCTTTCGAGCCCTAGTCGTCGTCTCTTCTCCTCTTTCGATCATCAATGGCACCCAAGGCTTCCTCCAGTGCTGCAGCGAAGGGAAAAGGAGTTGCCTCTTCGTCGGCGATCTCAGTTCACCCCGACGTTCATCCTGGTATTGACGGTAAGAGCGTTGAGAAGAACTGCATGGATTCGAACCCTAACATAATGGCTATGTCGCATATTATGCACGAGCCTTTGGTATATAATGCTCTCTTCGTCTTCATTGAACTGCTTAAGTTCATTGTGATGAATCCGCATATGCTATGCTGTATGGGCCGCATGAACGTCTCATGTCCGACCGTATAGGGTATGTCTCATGTTCGAGCCGCATGAGAGACGTCATGTTGCCGCATAAGCACTTTATGAACCGGACCGCATGAAGGCCCACCAAACAGAGCCGCATAAGCTCTTATGAACTGGGTCCTACCAAACAGAGCCACATAAGCTCCTTATAAACTGGGCCCCACCAAACAGAGTCGCATGAGCTCTTATGAACTGGGCCGCATGATGACCCACCAAACAGAGCCGTTTAAGCTCTTATGAACTGGGCCGCATGAAGTCCACCAAATAGAGCGCATAAGCTCTTATGAACTGGGCCCCACCAAACAGAGCCGCATAAGCTCCTTATAAACTGGGCCGTATAAATACCCCCCAAACAGAACCGCATAAGCTCCGCATAACAACCCACCTAACAGAGCTGTATAAGCTCCATATTAACTGGGCCGCATAACAACCCACCTAACAGAGCCGCATAAGCTCCTTATAAACTGGGCCGCATAACAACCTACCTAACAGAGCCGCATAAGCTCAGAAAGCATTAAGTGGTTTTTTCTCTGGCTATCTTCTGACTTCTTTTTTTGTTTTTTCTTTCAGTGAAGTTGCCTGTCAATCCTGCGGGAGAACTCTTGGTAGGTCGCGCCCAATCTGCTGTGGGTGTGAGGTTCGATCATTTAGTTGATTATGTGTCAGACCAGCTTTCCAAAGATGAACTGAGGAGAGGCTGAGAGATATCAAGAACCAGTCCTTCTACTTTCTCTTGGGTATGATGAACTCGGGGAAATTGGGGGGCCAACACCTGAAACCTGCGTTCCTTTTTGGGGATGCCCTAACTGTGAAGAATCCCAACATTTTGGATATATCTGAAAGTTGGAGTTTTTCTTCTAACGGGGTGGCGATCCACATTCCTCAGATGGAACGTCACTTCCCGCTGTCGTAGTTCAACATGCTGCAATGGACAGGAAAATGGTGGACTCCTTGACTCCGAGCCGGCAGGGGATGTTTGCGGGCGATATTCACTATAACAGAAACTTGGGGTCGGTGGTCGCGAGCAGGATGCCGGTTAGCTACTATGATGGGGTTGGCCCCGGGTAGCTTCTTAAATGTGCAGGGTCCCAACTTCGGTTCTCTCAGGCTGACACTTTCATGAACCAACTTGCTCAAAGGGGTCCTACCCTATTGGTCGGTTGGCACTGCTGAACTGGGTGAACCCCATCCCGTCGTGGACCAACTTGACCATGGATTTTACGAACATACGAGAATCTCCTGCACGAGATTGGCTTGTATTATGCCATTCAGGCACCTGTTATGGTCTGCCCCTAAACAAGAAACTCTTATTGCTCTTCTTAAAATTTATAACTGTCGAACGGGGACCTTCTTTACACCGGGAGGGGAGATGGGACTCGCTCTCCACGAGATGCGTGAGGTCTCCAGGCTACCCTAGGGAAATGAAGTCTTCAAAGCGTATACCCCCAAAAACGAAGAGCTCGAGGAGTTGGAGCAGCGGTTCCGGCTTTGTTGCTGTCTACCAGGAATTGCTGTGTCACCACAGCACATGCCAGCAGATGTCGAAGAAGAAGAACGACAGCTCGGAAGGGAACCTTCCTCATACGAAGGCCTGGCTCAGTTACCTTTTTAAGCTCGGCACCTCAAGCCGGGTTTCTCCCCGAAGTCCTCGAACCGGGAGGAGGTGCAGGACCAGGTGTCGATCGCCAAGAGGGTAAAAACCACCGACGACAGATTTGGGAGTCAATCTGACTCTTTTACTTATTTTTATCAAGATACTCAGAAGTTGTCCGAGAAGGCTCTTCTGGCAGAATTTCTGATGGTATGGCTACGGAACTGCATAGTTTCGGGAGGGGCTGGCTCTATTGAGAGAATCAGCCGTAACTTTATCCTTCCTGCGATGAAGCTAGTCTTTAGGGCCAGACTAGCTCTCCTCCCTGCCATGGTATGCAGCATACATCGTGGCCTCCGTACTTTCTCGTCCAAGTCATTGCCCGTAATACGGCGAAAGACTTTGAGCGAATCGAGCCCTATCATTATCTGATGGGGTGGCTGTTGATGCACTGCCGGTCTTTGATGAGGCCTGGCCCAGACGACGTAACTGCGGATGATGCCTTCATCTTCCAGTATCGCCGTATGCCCTGGGAGTGTAGTACCATGCCAGCCTGTCGGATGGTGCTGGCGAGAGTAGACAGATACAGCTTTTTCATGTCTGTCCCTCATTTTACAGATAAAAAAGTAAATGGTGTACATCTTGATGGTACTGGGCCTCCCCACGTCTTATCCGATAAGATGCTCCTCTAGTTGCAGAACATCCATCCTACACACCTGGTATATCGCAACCGCAACTCTGTCTTCCTGGAGCCTTACTTGCCCAGTCGGTTCTCCCGACAGTTTGGGTACAGTCAGCTGTTTCTGGATAATCCCAGCTCCTGCCTGGGTTTTGAGGGTAGTGTCCTTGACGTCATCCGGCTTGGCACTACTATAACACGGTTCACACCCGCACCAGCTTCTCTGTGCCTGATGCTAGGGAGTCAGGGCAAATTTTGTACTTGACGGCTCTGTACCATGTTATGGTGAACAAGCCCCCTCATGATTTTGATCTAAGTTCCAGTTTTATTATTGGTACTGGCTTGGAGAAGAAGCCGAAAGGGTCCAAGACGAGGAGAAAGAAGGGGAATGCAGTGATGCGTCAGACTCAGAGTCCACCAATGCGGACGAAGATGATGACCCCGATAACTTGTCTCTTCCTCCTGCAAATGATGTAGTGGCAGATCAGCCCCCTATTGTGCCTGGTCCTTCACGCAAGTGAAGCAGGCATGAGTCCGCTGTTGGCGGCATAACTTACTCCCGGAAACGGGCTGCCGTCAAGCCTCGCGGCCAATTATTCGGAAGAGAAGCGAGGATGTTGATGCCATTTCGGAGGTGAATCGAATTACAACCATCTTTTTTAGCTTTTTTTTCTGTACTATGATATGATCATTCTCCTTTTCTTTGCAGGCGTCAGGAGAAGTGGACTCTCGAGAGCCGGCTACTGTCTCTGAAGTCGACCGGCTTTAGCCACTTTAATTAGCGATATGGGTGCCGAGCTTATTTCCGCCAGGGTTCTTCCGGCGACAGCTGAGGTTCCTCCCGTTGTTGACATCTCAACCCAGGGCGATGTGGGCTCTACTGAGGCAATCCCCGAGGTTACTGAATTCCAGCCGGGTGATGCTGACCCAATTGCGTCTATCTCCGGGGCTGCTAGAGCAAAGGAACCAGCTGTATTCGGCTCAGATGTCGCTGGTGAGGAGGATACAATGGCTGTGAGCGAGCCTCAGCTTCAGCAACCCTTTCCTGGTAAGCTAAGTCAAGTCTTGACTAGTGAGGAGGTTCATTTTCTCTACCTTCACATCCTTTGGGTTAAGCTGATCGATGGTTGCTCCGAACATACAGGTCCTGCTTCTTCGCTGCCAACGACGGACATCATCGGGGGAGAAGTCACCATAGGGGATCTGGTGGAAGAAAGTATGCCTCCTCCTTTAACTCATATCGAGGGGCTCCTGTCGGTTCGAGTTCGGGGGAACAGGCAGTGGAACAGCCGGGATGGGGAGAAATGGTCCCTGCACCTTCCTTAATTCATGTGGCTCCCGAGGTCGACCTTTTCGTCCTGTCCAGTCTTCAGATCCTTCGGGCGGCGGAGGAGGAGATGGCCGCTATTCAAGCATCCTATCGCTCGGAACTTGTTTCCCTAGTGGCAGGGGCGTCAAGTTCCGGTACATCTTCTTTAACTCTGCCAACTACTCTTCCTCTGACACCGTCTTCTTCGGAAGTTCTCGATGAATCGTCGAAGGATGTGGTTGACAGTTTCTACCGCCACCTGAAGTGAGGGGTTGAGGCTGCCGTAGAGAGGGTAACATCTTTTATTGGCCCGTCAATGTGCCCGTGGCCAGATTGAACTCCTCAGAACCCTCCCCGGTAGGGCAAGGATGGTTGATCTTTTGGAGCCCAAGTTACTAGAAGCTGATCAGCTGTTGGCTCAATATCAAGGACTGCAGGAAGTTGATCTGTCTTCAGCAATAGATCAGGAGCGTGCCTTCGTTTTAACTGCCACGAAAAAGGTAAGGACGGTACGGGAGACGTCCAAGACCGCTCTGATGAAGGACCTCCAAGATTTATCGCTGAAGTACGATCAATTAAGCCGCAGCGAAGAGGACTGCATCGCTCGGGAAGAGGTGCCTCTCGTGGGATAGCCGATACCAAGGAGAAGATCCTCCAACTAAGAGAAAATTGGTTTCTTTGGAGTCTGAGCTGCAGACCTCCGCGAAGACAAGGAGCTAACTTTTCGGTAGACCGACAAGGTCACCCAAACCTCAGATGCCTTGGAGCGTGCCCTAAGAAACTTGAAGACGGTTGGTAGGCCCATGCGCATTTGGAGGATGCAAGAGGTTGAGCGTCGGGCTACCCTGAGAATTGAGCGGTCGACGTCCAAACTGAAGGATCGGCTCGAGAATTATGTGTCGCCGAACCATGATCGGTTTTTTTTCTTTCTTTCTTTATGTTCTTCATCTTTTTGACAGGGATTATCCCAGAAAATGTAGTACTTTTGCTTTAAATAAATGACTTTGTTTGCATCATTTTATCTGTTGTGCTTGTACTGCATCTTTGGTATAATGTGTTTGCCCCACTGGAGGACTTTCTGTGGACCTATTACCCTTGGCATATCTTGGTTTTAGGTATGGATAATAAGTTTGATAGGGATACCTAGAAACTCGCGGTAAGGTGGATATGGAAGTTCTTGGTATCGGGCGAAAGAATGCCATGGAACAGCTGGGTTCCAGAGGCATGAGATTGTGAGAAAAGAGGCACGTGTACTAGAGAACCTATTACAACATTTGTGGTCATGTGGACATTTTGGTCAACTGTGGACATTTGTGGTAAACTGTGGACATTTGTGGTAAACTGTGGATTTATGGGCCTATTATCCTTGACGTACCGTAGTTTTGGGTACGGATAATAAGTCGAGAGAAAACCGACACACTTACTCAGAGGTAATGAGGATGTGGTAAATATGGGAGCTTTTTAATAGAATCTTCCTACTCAGAGGTAATGAGGACGTGGCAGGAGTGGACTCCACGAAGGGTACATAGAAAACTCAAAGGTAATATGGACGTGGAAGTTCTACGTAAGGGGTGATTTGTTTGTGATGGAAGAGAAACAACTCAGAGGTGACATCGACGCGGTTGTTTTTAGAAATTTGTAGATCTGTTACCCTTTTTTATGCACAAAAAGCGGGGTAATAGATTTTAAGAAAAATGCTCTTTTAGGAAGCAAGTTCAGAGGTATGAGCATACATAACTTACTACCCAGAAGATGAGATATGGATTCATTTAGAGTGACCAGAGTGTAAGTTCAGCGGTACCTAAGGGTACATAACTCAACAATCTGGTTGATTCAGCGGATGTCGTTTAGGCATAATATTTCTTCAGGAACTTGCCATTGATGGACATCATAAGAAAGTCTCCGTTTTGCTTTATGAGACGGTATGAACCATTGGAGAATACAGCCTCGATGATAAATAGGCCTTCCCACTTTGGCTGAAACTTGTCGACGGTTTTGTGAGTCATAACCATCGGCCTCCGTAATGCCAAAATGAGATCGTCTACTTTGAATGTTTTGAGTTTAACCTTTTGTTGAAGGCTCCAGAGATGTGGGCTTGATAAAGCTCGATTCGTTGTTGAGCTAGCAGGCACTTTTATCTAAGGCCTCCAACTCTTGTAGCCGGCGACGGTTATTATCATCCATCGTCAATTGTAAGTGAGGGCGACGCGGAGAGAGGGGATTTGAGTCTCTAGTAGGAGAACTGTCTCACTTCCGTACACCAATAAGAATGGTGTGTTCCCAGTAGCCGTCCGAACTATAGTAAGGTACGCCCATAAGCATTTACCAAGCTTTTTATTCCAGTCGCGTTTGTTTGAGGACATGAACTTCTTGAGAAGCTTGATTATAGTTTTGTTGAATGCTTCCGCCAAACCATTAGCCGTCGGGTTGTAGGGTGTTGACACAACATTCTGGATCCGATGTTTGTCGCAAAACCGATAGTAGGCGTGGCTTGCGAACTGCGGACCATTGTCGTGGATGATCCTTCGAGGCAGTCCAAAGCGATAGATGACGTGATGCTTGAGGAAGCTGATCACGTTTGATGTCTTCACTTCTGCAAGCGGAACGGCTTCCGCCTATTTGGAGAAGTAATCCGTAATTGCAAGTATAAAATGGTGTCCTCTGGGTGAAAGTGGGGTGATTGGACCAATGATATCCATTCTTACGCCTCAAATGGCCAGGATGCCACCGTCGGATATAGGAATTCGGATGGTTTGTGTATAAAATCTGCATGGACCTGACAAGATTTGCACTTTCTTGCATAGTCTATCGTATCTGCCACCATCGTAGGCCAGTATAGCCCATCCGACGAAGGCGGTCTTACAATTTTGGGCCAGGTTGATGGGCCCACAAATGTCGTCGTGCTTCGCGTACCGCTTCTATGGCTTCTGTATTTGACAAACACCAAAGTAGTAGTCCATCGTAAGATCGCCGATATAGCATCTTTGTCTCTGTATCATAGAATAAATCTGAGAGAACGTCTTCTAATAGAGGTGGCTTCCTTTGGGTTTTCCGGCAATATACTATAGACTGCGAAGTCGATAAATGAGAGCCTCCAGTCTTGCGTCTCGTCGACCGTCAGGGCAGAATAGCTCTCAACAAATTAGACGTTGTTCTTAGGACAGACCAATTCATGGCCTATTACGTCCACCAAATGATGAGTATGATTTGGAACCGCCAGAGAAACGGCAAGTCCTGCTAAGGCGTCGGCTTCAATATTCCGAAGTCTTGGAATATGTTCTATGAAGAACCCTTTCAAGGACGTGATGATGGCAATTTCTATCTGATGATAGGGGATCATGTCTTCATGGCGAACTTCATATGAACCTCGGATCTGGGTTAACGATTAACTGTGAATCGCCACATGCTTCCAGGTACTCTACCCCCAGTTCTTTTGCAAGTCAGAGGCCGATAACCAAGGCGTTGTACTCGGCTACGTTGTTTGAACAAGGTTTGTGAGTGAATATGCCCGATTAATCACCAATTCGGAGGGCAAAATCAGTACCACTCTGACCCCAACGACGATATTGCCCTTGGGTCCGGTTTTGAAGCACATCAAAGAACATTTGCCAGACGATATTGTGGGAAGCCATATTTGAATTGGCGACCTCGTCTGAAATTTCTTCGTATATTCTGGTTGACTCCGAACTTGGATGGGCTGCTAAAAAGTCTGTCAGAGCTTGACCTTTGACAGCCTTCTGCGGGACGGAGATCATATGGTACGGGGACAATAGTATCGCCCAGGTAGCAAGGCGAGAGCTGAGTGCTCTTGGCTTGGTCATGAGCACCCTTAGAGGGTTGACTCGTGATATGACATGGATGGTTTGTCCTGTAACATAGTATCGCATCTTCTGGATAGCGAACACCAAAGCAAGACATTCCTTCTCCGCAGCAGTGTATCTATGCTCAGGTCCTATCATCATTCGACTGAGGTAATTGATAGCTTGTTCATGTCCTGCCTCATTGTTTTGTGCTAGTAGATCATCGAGGGATTGCTCCATCGCTCGTACATAGAGCAGAAACGGTTTTCCAGTAACCGGGGCCACCAGGACTGGAGGATTCGACCGATATTCTTTAATGTTGTCAAAGGCGTGTTGGCACTCCTCATCCCATACAAAGAAGATGCCTTTCTTCATGAGATGTGTGAATGGTTGAAATCACCCGGAGAGGTTAGAAATAAACCTCCTGATATAGGCTAGCCTTCCTTACAGACCTCTGAGTTCTCGGAGATTTCTCGGGGGACCCATCTCCATGATTGCCTTCGTCTTCTCAGGGTCCATATGGATTTCTGGGCAGTATTGATAAAACCTAAATTTTTTTTGCTAGATACACCCAAGAAGGATTTTGTGGGATTTATCTTCAAGTTGTGCACTCGTATCAAGTCGAAATTATCCTCAGATCGTGGAGATAATCTCCCTTAGAACGGCTTTTGACGGTTATGTCGTCGACGTAACACTCCACGGTTTTACGCAGGTGATCTCTGAAGATGACTTTCATAGCTCGTTGGTATGTGGCGTCGGCATTCTTTAAACCAAAGGGCATGACTGTGTAGCAGTGCGCACAAATTGGCGTTCGAAATGATGTATGCTTGTCGTCGTCATAAAACATCTTAATTTGGTTGTATCTTGAGAAGCCATCCATGAACGACATGCGTTCAAAGCCACATGTGTTGTCGATCATTATATCCGTAATAGGAAGAGGGAACTCATCCTTAGGACATGCTTCGTTCAGATTTCGGAAGTCGATACAAATTCGGATCTTCCCATTCTTCTTGAGGACCGGTACTATGTTGGCGATCCAGTCTGGATGTTGTTCCTCATGGATGAAGCCGTTGCTATCAGTTTGTTGACCTCAGCTTCGATAGAGTTCATGATGTATGGGCGAAACCGTCGTTGCTGTTGCTTGACCGGCTTTTCGTCCGGATGAATGTTGAGCTTATAGAGTGCAAACTCGGGGTTTAGCCCTGGCATGTCTTCATAGCTCCAGAGGAACACGTCAATGTACTCTCTGATGAGTTGCAAAAGCGACTCCCGCTCTTCGTCTGTCAGGCTTTTACTAATGAAGATGGGCTTTGGAGAGGATTCATCATCGAGGTCAACTTGCATGACCTCATCTTCGGTAGGAGGATCTCTCTGTTCGAAATGCTTTTCCACTGCACATATAGTTGCTGAACCCAAGGCTCTAACTCGAGGAGCTCAGGTACATCTTCGTCTTCTTCATAGGCGTCGACAAATACCATATTGACAGACCAAACTTGCCTGATTACGTCACCAATTCTGACATCTGAATCGAAAGTGGGTGATCCGGTTGAATGTGAATGCCATTAGCATTCCTCATCCGAGCTCTCCGAATTTGTTACGGGTGTAACATAACCTAGACCACGTCTGGTTTTGTTGTAGTAATCTCGTGGTTTTCCAGCTGGGACCGACAATTGTAAAGGTAATCGTCGGCCGGTGCCATAATTCAATTCTGGCGTAGCCTCCATATCATACCCCTATTTTGCATGAGGTACTTGGATCGGGAGCTATACAGATAAAGGGGTAGTCTTCCGGTGTCGGGTTCGAGATCAACTTCTTCTATCCTGAAGGGCTGTGGATCATTCTTACGGTCGAAGATGCTTGGATGATCCTCTCCATCGACTATGAAGCAAGCGCCTTCCACGGGAGTGAGCTGGTTCACGGTATAGACATTTGTCACTTGGGTGTGTAGGTTGGTGCCTATACCGTGTTCCATAGCATACATTATACAAAGCTTATTAAGCTCGAGGTAGTTCATAGATAGCCCTTTATTGATAAAGTAAGGTATCTTTTCAGGTGAGATTACATCGTCAGCAGAAGGAACATAAGTGTGGGCAGCCACATACTTGGCTAGCTCTAATTCCTCTTTAGCCACCCCCTGTATCAGCAAAGACTAGAAGGATGACCTGGGCAGCTTGATCATCAGGGGCTCCACCGGTGGTGCTGAACATGGAGCCGTAGGCGCACTAGCGATCCCTGGCTTAGCGCTTGGTGCTGGACGTGGAGTTATTGGCTCATTAGCAGTCCCCGGCTTAGCGCTTGGCTGTCGACTTGTCCTGGGAAGACGAATCGTCATAGGCTTAACAGAAGGATTGATCTCTTCTATTTGTTGTTGGACGGCTCTTGGCAGCCTGATTGTCAGTGGCTCCGTAGTGGGTCTCGGCCCTTGGCCAGACCTTGGCAGTCGGATTGTCATCTGCTTTTTTTGTACAATGAGCACCGGGAGACTAGTTGTTTTTCTACGCAGAGTGGCTGTAAGAGGTACAGTCCTGCCTGGTTTGCGGATTGGAGATGGATTCTCAAGGGTTCCTCAGGCCCTGCAACGGCCTCCATCTGCTCTTGAACATCCTCTTTGATCAGGTTCCACTTTGATTTCTCGTACAAGCAGGAATCCGAATAGTAGGATTCGACTCCTTTGAAGGGATCGATGTCGGCAAATTCCGTCTTTACGAAGCCGTGCTTGTCAACGTATTTAAAACATTGGTACAATATGGAGGGCACAATCATATAATCATGTATCCACGGATGCCCCAGGAGAATATTATAGGAGGTATCTGCGTCAATGATATAGCAGGTCTGTGAGCACCCTACATTTGGGTTGATTTTTTTTTATTTATTTTAATTTTTTGATTGAGGGTAATTTTGAAATTTCGTGTTTATAATTATTTTAATAATGATATTTAATTCATGATATGATTTTTGGTGATTTTAAATCATTTTAATATTATTTAAATAAATGACTTGTGGTTTTGACGTTTTGCTAGTGAAACCCTAGAGACTGTTTGACCTAGAGCCTAACCATGTGATTATGATATTTTAATGTCATTTTTGGCCTAAGGATATTTTTGTATTTGACCTCTTTGAATTATTTTGATATTATTTTATTATTTATGATATTGTTTTGGGGTTATTTGAGTCGGGTTCGAATTTCAACTCAATCCGACTTGAAACGGGAACCCGGGGGAAGTTTGACTCTAGGGGACCCACACACTAGTTAGGCATGGCCCACATAATATTAATTTTAGTCCACATGATAGAAATATTTTAGTTATAGAGGTTAGACTAATTATTATGGATAAGGTTAGTGTGATTAGAGACTTTAGAATGACTAATTTAGCCCCAACCAATTAGCCCTTTCCTAATACTCATAGAATAGGTTAGTAGGGGCTTTTGGACTTTTCCTAATAGGACAAAACCACCTTTATGGCCAGCCACAATAAGGATAGGGTTGAGCCTCCCATTTGTCATTATCCATCTATTTTTCTCTTTCTTGTTCTTCTCCAAATTCCTAGAGAGCAATCCCTAGCAATTTCTCCACCAAATCCTTCCATTTCACCACCAAATCTTCTTCTTTCCTTCTATATTCTAGCCAAGGAGGAAGCTACCCAAGTTTGGGAGCATTCGGAGCTCATTCGTGTCCTTTTGGAATCTCTACGTGTCGGTGTCGCTCCGGAAAGGTTTTTTTCTTCGATTCGATCTACCGGGAGGTATAAATCCCTTCTCCTTTTCATTTCTTCATGCATATAGGTCTATTTTGAACCAATAGGAATGACCCCCATGGTTGTATCTCCATTTGTGTCCATTTTGTGTCCATTTGGAGGTCATAGGAGTGTCCTTTGTGTTGTGGATGTGTTCATGTTACTATATAGATTTTTATATATATATATTGTAATGAGAGTGTATCTATATTTATATATGTAATAAATGGTTCATGATGATTATATAATCAAGTTTTGAGTGTGGTTCCTCATATTATTATTGCTATTATTGTTGTGGATAATTAGGATATATATTGTGTATTCTTTTGGCTCAAACTATCTAAATCCGTCATGATTTTTATCCACGTTTTTAATTTCAGCCATAACTTCGAAATATCATAACTTCTAGCTCAAAGCTCGGTTTATTCTCCTGTTTTTTTTAAAAGAAGCGTATTGAAGTTAGCTTTCCAAAAACATATATTAATAGGACTAATTCTTTATGTAACTTTCTGGAAAATTATTTGAGTGTCAGCTGTACGAAAGACAAACGCGTTCTCGGTGTTTTCGCGATTCCGGGAGTTTCCGGAAACGAAAATGCGATCCGTTTGAAGTTTCGGAAAGCTAACACATAGATCTATAACATACTTTAATCATAGAGTTTAATTCATGCTGAGATGGTACAGTATGGATTATTAGTAGGAGTTACTATTCGGCATATGCATTTTGTGCACCCTTGTGTGTAATATAATGTTCTATTTGATTTTAACCCATGTTAATGTATATACATTATGTAATTAAATAGAGAATACAAGCATGAGTAAATGGTTAAATAAATGATATATGAGGTGATAATGTAAGCATGTATAAGTATGGCTTGTAATGAATATGTAGGTTCCATAGTATGTAATGTATGGTACATATAGTAGTGCAAGAGAATAAATGAATGATGAATGAATGAAAGCATGAATGTAATGTAATAGATGTAATGTATGCAATATACAAGTTAATGAGATGTAATGTTCTATGTTAACACAAATCCTATATTACCTCATGTACCCCCTTATACTATGTTGACACTATCACACTTGACACATTGTTCACTTATACTTTGACACTCTTTGATATGTATATACTATGTATGCCCATTTAACCCTCACTTGCCCCTTTGCCATGTTCACATACACACACATAGCCTCTTAAATAAGTATTTATGAATATAGTTAACTTAGCTATGTATGTATATTATATATATGTTAGCATATGTCTTATAATATATAAGTTTATATAACCATTTGAAATGCCATGATTATAGACCTAAATTGAATACTAATATATGCATGTTTATATATGTGTAGACATATATAGCTTAAAGTAATAGATTACCTAGTGTATATCCAATGTAAATTCTTGCCTATTTGAGTATTGAATAATTGCATGCTATATAGAGTTGGGTGTATGTTGGCTTGTATAGCCTTGTATTGATGTGTGCTTGCTAGGATAGTCTTGGTTAGGCCTAGTAAGACTTACTAGGTTAGGACATGACCTAGTTTGACCTAGTTTGACTAGTGCAGTTGAACAGAGTTGACCAAGGGTTGACTTTGGCCTAGTTTGACCTAGATTCATGTAGAATGCAGTGTAGTGCTTTATATTACCCTTATGGACATGTTGTGACTTGTGCTGTTCTAATTAGGAGCCAGACACCTCTCCTCGGACAGTATATACTTTGGACATTCAGACATCAGGCGAGTACATTCTCTGATAGTTCTCTCATTTATTTATCAATTACTGTACTTCAGTTCTAGTTAGCTGTATGTGATTCTCTGCAAACACTATTTTTATTTTTGAATCCATATATATGACACACATACTTACTCGTCTTACCTCTATTATTCGAATCACCATACGAATCACTATTCGAATCACCCTATTCGTATCTTCATATGTTGGTTGGACTTTTATTCGATTGATGTGTCGGACTTGGATTCATTTGTATTAGATGGGCGGAAAAATACTGATTAGACATGTGAACATTTTCACTATTCGAAACACCCCCTGTGAATATATTCGAACGATAGCCATTCCAACCGGCCAGGTGTGTGATGTGCCAGTTTACCCTTAGCCGTTTACATGTCTAACTAAGTATTTTAAAACACACTTGGAGAATTTATTCGAATCATTATTAGAACATCATGGTGAATCACTATTCGTAACCTTATTCGTATCACCTTATTCGATTCACCTTATTAGAATAATGATTAGAATTACATTCGACTCATCTTATATTAGATTCACATTGGGATTACACTCGACTTATATTGTACCATCTGAACTCATTATGTTATTCTAGTTCAGCTAGATTTTATTTTACAATCTTATTGCTATG
>JANAVB010030980.1:0-28827 GCA_029216955.1 Iris pallida
GAGTTGTAGTGTGTCCAGTCGTAGAGATAAAGTTGAATGTAGCAAGTATAGTGTTTGATGGATGCATTAAAGAGTGAGATGAATAGCAACTCTATGTCGTCCTCCAACCCATGACGAAGTCTACTACCTCTGTTTGGATGTCTTCAAGGGCGCCGGCTTTTGCTCTCGTGTATTGGCACGTTCAAATGGTCTGTTTTCCAAAAACAAAACACAATATCATGAGTAATTTTTTTTTTATTTTTCATCGGTGTACACATGAATATGGATTTTTTGTTTGAATTCTTACCAATGTGTGGGCCATCATGAATGCAGACCACTTATGTGATTGGGGCGCCGGCTTTTGCTTCTGGATCAATGGCACGTCCTTTGAACTAGACGGGGCACACCTTTTACTGCCTTGAATTTCTCTCAGCTTCCTTATTATTATGTCCAGTATGCCAGCCTCCATGTCGTCATAGTTGAGTATGTCTTGCATGTCTACTGCCGACAGCTGGACTGAAACTCCTTTTTCACCCTTTTTCGGATAAAATGTGTATACAATATCACTGCACATAAATTTAGTTTATATTAAATTAATAAAGATAGATTCTCATTACATAATTGTGAAAAAAGTCTAGAAAAAATAAAAGAAAAAAGGGTTCAGAATACATATTCTGGACACTTCTTTCTGGGAATTACGATGTCGATGTATTGCTTCTTCAGCTCTTCATCCGCATATTTCCAAAGTAAGAGTTCATCGCATTCCCTTAGTATGACACGGTTCGTCTTTAATTCAGCCATTTTGGCGTCTCCTCCGGATTTTGGAGCGGCATTAACCTTCCGCTTTTTATTAGCCTCTCCAACTATATTGCTTTTATTAACCTCTTTCCCCCCGATCCTCCTCTTCTTTTGGCTTCTTTTGGAGCTGCAAGTTCAGCAGCTGCTTGAATCTTCTCACGCTGAAATGCTACAACCATGGCTTGGAGATCAACAATTTTCCCATCCTTTTTATTGGCTTCAATATTAAACGATTCAACTTTATTTTGAAGCTTCCTTTTCTCCTCAACGAGCCTTTCATTTGTTTCTCTGAGTTGCTCGGTTGTTCGCACTGAAATAAAACAAACAACAATGAAATGTATAATGTGAACCTAAACGGAGAATGATATTCTCCGTGTAATATAATATGGAGAATAGCATTCTCCGTTTGGAATTACACGGAGAATAACCTTTCCAGTATCGAAATGATAGAGAATAGCAATTATCCGTTTCAAATAACACGGATAATGCCATTCTCCGTGTTATAATACACGGAGAATAGTCATTCTTCTGGAAGATTACAAATCAGAAATTTGAAATAGAAAAGATTTTACCTTGTGCATGTAGCTCTGATTTAAGAACCGAATTCTGTTTTCTCAAATCCTCTAGTTCATGCACAGAGCCCTCCATCACAACGTTGACTGCACGTTGTTGTGCTTCTTGTGCCTCGAGCTCTTTCAGCTTTTCTTTGAGATTCTCGTTCTCAAGGTTGGCTGCACGTAACTGCGCTCCTTGTGCCTCCATCTCTTTTAACTTTTCTTTGAGTTCTTCATTCTGCGCAAGAATATCAGAATGATGTCTTCTCAAATCCTCCAGTTCATGCACAGAGCCCTCCATCACAACGTTGACTGTACGTTGTTGCGCTTCTTCTGCCTCGAGCTCTTTCAGCTTTTCTTTGAGTATGGCATTCTCAAAGTTGGCTGCACGTAACTGCGCTCCTTGTGCCTCCATCTCTTCTAACTTTTCTTTGAGTTCTTCATTCTGCACAAGAATATCAGAATGATGTCTTCTCAAATCCTCCAATTCCTTTGCTGAGTCGTCCATCACAGCGCCCATTTCATGATGCTGTGGTATCCGTTGTTCATCAAAATTATTCCCACCTGCTTCTTGGTGTTCTTCCTCTCCCTCTTTTTTAACTTCTTCTACAGGTGGCTCATCTTCTTTGTGCCCTTCTTCTTCCCCAACAGGTATAACCAGATCTTCAAATATCATCTTCGATCTCATTTTGTTGTGATATTCGGCCTTGAGGAAGTTTGAGATTTCGTACCCATTCCATGTGAAAAATCTTGGGTAATCAGGAATTGGGGCGAACTTCCTTTCCACAAATTTACTATATTCTGTAAACTAATAGAGGAAGTATATTGTGCAACCTTCCAATTTGTGGAAAGCCATTGAGTAATCCTCCTGTTCAGTTTTGCTTATACTCCTCTTTATTCTATCCATTACATATGCCAGGATTAACATTGGCCAGCATATACTGTTGATGACGTCCACACTGTCTACCAAGGCCAAGAATCTGTACGGCAAATTTGAACCGCCAGACTTTATGAAGAATACTGTTTAGCACAAGTGGAAGATTATTAGCTTGGCCAAATCATCTGGATTAACAGCGTTATCTCCGCTACGAAGCCGTCGTAACAATTCAGAGAACTTGTCTCTCACTTCCTATTCGTGACTTCTGAGTGTTTGCCCTTGGAATTAGCCAACAATCTTGTGAAGTGATCTCTACACAGGCTCAATGATGCTGGTCGTGTGGGCTGCTGTTGTTTTTCCTTTATCAATCTTCTGTAAGAAATATCATCATCGCTTTCTTCATTCAGCGGTAGACCGAATATGACTGTCATATCCTCGACGCTTGGCGCGATTTTAACAGTGGTGCTCAATTCAAAGCACCCGACGCCATCTTCTTCTTTCGTGTAACTTGTAATTAAATTCTCAAGCCCTTCGGAGACCTTGGCCACTTCGGAGACGTGGACTCTGTTTTGGTAGAAAATCTCGACAAAATTCCAGAAACCGGTATTCTTCAAGGAACCAATAATTGACTCAGGTAAACGGCCAACATCTCAATTGACCTCCTCCATAAGATTTAGCATTGGCTTGAAGGTAGAACGGAAAAGTCTTGAATCCTTATTCCAGACAGATTTTTTTCTACAAAACAAAAAAAAAACAAAAAATTAGGTCGGAGAATGGCCATTCTTATGGGTTTTAAAACTGGAAACTGCATTCTCCGTTTCAAGTTAGACGGAGAATTCCATTCTCCGTTCTAAATTAAACGGTGAATAGAATTTAACATTCAAATGCATTTTTTGACGGAGAATGTCATTTTCCTTGTAATATATACAGAATTTACGAACATAAAATCAAAGTTATACCTTCTGTTTGCACTTTTTTTTGTTTAGCAACTTTTTCCTTTTTCCTTTGTGCAACTTTCTTAGAATAGGGTTTCGGTTGTTCTCTGTCTATCGCTTTGGATTTTCTGTAACTGGTGCATCTTCTCTAATTTGTGATGCTGCCGGTGATGATTCTGCCGCTGATGCCGACATGGTGTGAATATTGCGAATGGCGAAGAAGGTTTGAAGATTTTGGAGGAGAATGACCTAGGTTTGAGTACAGAGTGGAGTATGGAAGAAGAGGAAGCTTCGAAACGGTTTTCTTTTTCTTGTTTTTTTAATAAAAGGGTTCAGGGGTGTTTTGAATTAATTAGAAGGGCAAAAATGTCATTCGATGGAAGGGCAAAGGACTCCTTTCTGCTTAATTATATTAATTTGAAGGGCAAAAATGATTCTGCTTAATCAAAAAGAATCGAAGCCGTTTGGCAAAAATGTCATTACAACTCAACAAAACAAATGAACATAATACATTAGGGGTTTCCATACATTAGATATAAAAGAAGAAGAAAAAAATTATCGTCTTCCATATTCAATCATTTCAGATTGGATTTCTTTTTAGCTCTTCATTGTGCTCTGAAGTTGTAATCCATTCAGCAGCTTTGCGTCTTTCCTTTCGCACATCAAATTGCATATAACAGACATAACATCAAAAATATTGCTCTAAAAAGTTAAAGTTTTTGACGACATATTTTCAGACTTACATCGAGAGAACGGTAGTTTAGACTACATCGGTCTTTCATGAATGATATTACAAAAATCCCACAATCAACATAATTGTCTTGGCGGGGAACATAAAAAGGATGTTTTATTGCAAAAGTAGAAAAGCTGAACCTAGCATCTCTCAACTTCAAAATCTCTTCTTGGAGAAAGAGATCCAAATTTGAAAGCTACAATTACCAGAATACAATATGTATTAGTATACCGCGTATCTTGTTCCCAATTCATAAAAATTGATGAATATGAGCTTACTATTTCTTTTATGACTGTTTTGCTTTGAATCGGATCATCTTTAGATGCAAGTGAGTCCCAAATTTCAACAGTCCTTTTTTAACCAGAACTCTTGCAAGAGTATAGTGTTCACCCAAATGAATGGGTATGTATATCTGAATCAGGATAATTAGGTAAAACAAATTAGTAAATTTTTCAGAAAATTAGGATTAATATTTAAACATAAATACATTAATACCTCGTTGCAAGTGCTTAAAGATCCCATGTAATCCTGAAAATATTTGTACTTCTTCCATATTTCATGAGGCTTTTTGTCGGATGGAGGTAACGTTGCTTTCTACATACACATCAATTAATACATTACGAAGGACAAACAAATGAGAAAATTGTTAATGCATATGCATTGAAGAATAAAATGCTCACTCACCGATAACCTTATTGGTAAAAACCATACATTAGCTTTATTGGAGGTTCTTTTCCGTTCCTCCATGGAGAGAAGAGCAGAGACAATACCTACAATCTGAATAAATCATTAAAAATATCAGTAATGGAATCGAAGTAAACATAGATGGCATCTAAGAAGAAATATACTATCTATACATACCCCATTGCTAATTTTCGTTAAAGGAGCTAAGGTCTTCATCTCAAACCGAGACACATAGTTTTTGTTGCAAGATGATATTATTTCTCTAAGAAAAGAAACGAAAAAATTAGGAGAAAAAAACTGTTGGAATTAAATCAAAACTCATATTACTTACTCGTCAGGTCTATCATCGGAAAAAATATAGTCGTAATATCCCGAAGAACCACTAGTACAATTGCTAGGCTTCGAGGTTGAACCCCTTATTAAATTTTTCGATGGTGTGACCGGATGTAAATTTCCATGCATTCTTTTAGAAGAACTGCTAAAGTCAGTTTCTTCTGTAGGGGACAATGCGAGCATTAGGTCCAATGCTTTACTACGAGACTGTAGCTCCACGTCCTCCTCATCGAAAGAAGATACAACGGAAACCACCTTCACATTATTAAATACTCCAAATAAAGATGCCTTCTTCAAAGTTGGAGATTCTTAATCTTCTTCAAATGCCGAGATAAATTTATTTGTTCAATTTGTATTGAACCAAGCATAGAATTGATCGATGCAACATCAGCTGAAATCTTCGACAGTTGTTGTTCAATCCTGCGTAACATACGCGGAATGAAGGTTTCATTTGGAGTTGGCAACTAATCTTCTACGTCTTCTACATTTCCCCCCACACGAATAGACATCTTGAGAACAAAAAAACTATTGTATTTCAGAAAACTATTCTATGTATTTCAGAATGAATAATAGTACTATAAAACAAGAAAACTATTGTATATATAGCAAGAGAGAAGTACAAAAAGTGAGGAAAATGGAAAGACAAATAAATTTCGAGACTAGCAAACAATCTACTAGCCGTTTGATTGAGGAGGGCTCGAGGAAGATTCTACTAGCCGTTGATTGAGGAGGGCTCGAGGAAGATTCTACTATCCGTTTGAAAAATACAAAAGGTTATCGTGATCAACTTCAATTAAGAAACTCTATAAGAGGTTTAATTCCGCTTGATTGAGGGACTCAACGAAGTCCGCGCGAACCGGAACTTCTTCTTCTTTTCTTCTTCATCTCCGTTTCTCCTTCCACCACCACCACCATGCCCTGTAGCTTTAAAACAAAAATATTAAATTGTTAGATAAAACAAAAAAACTAATTACGAAAAGATTACTAAATCTAAATCAAACAGAACACATATTCATAGAAAACATGAGATTAAAGATGAAAGTGTCACAGAAGCAACACCACAATTTTACAACAACTAAGCAGACTCTGCTAAGCAATAACTAAAATTAGGGATTGTGTCCTCCTTGGATTTAATTTACACAAAAAAGAGATTTGAGAGAACGAGCTTTTGTCGACTTCCTAAATGTACCATTCTCCGTCCTAAATGTACCATTCTCCGTCCTTAATGTACCATTCTCCGTCCATTCGCCATATTAAAAGCAAAGAGAATGGCCATTCTCCGTGTTAAAAGCAAAGAGAATGGCCATTCTCCGTCTATTTGCCGTATTCACCGTCCATTCGTCGTATTAAAAGCAAAGAGAATGGCCATTCGCCGCATTCTCCGTCCATTCTCCGTCCTAAATGTACTATTCTCCGTCCTAAATGTACCATTCTCCATCCATTCGCCGTATTAAAAGCAAAGAGAATGGCCATTCTCCGTCCAAAAAAAAATATTCTCTTCGAAAATATTATCATTAGAAAAGTAAAAAATAATCCGCCCGACCTCAGAAGCAGGTTTCCTCAGTTCACCACCACCACCATGACATGTAGCTTTATTAACAAATATTAAATTGTTAAATGAAAAATAAAATTTTTGACAATGGCATGGGCAGTAAAATTAGAGCGGCGCCACTGGTACTTCTCCTTGTTCGAGGAGGTCTCGACGACGTCCGACGCGAAGCGGACCGATTCTTCTCGGCGCAGCTGGTAATCCTCATTGTTCTAGGAGGGCTCGACGACGTTCGACGCGATCCGAACCGATTCCTATTTCCTTCTTCATCTCCGTTTCTCTTTCCACCACCACCACCACAACCACCACTACCATGGCCTGTAACCAACAAAAAAAGGTTCAGATTAAATTGGATGGACTTTTGCGAGAGTAAATATAAGTTAATTTAGGGTGTTCATTGAAAAAAATTAAAGTGAAGATGACCAGCTAAAGCAAGTTACCAACAGGTCAAAAGTCTAAATCAGCATTAAATGATGTATCCTGCATTATTTAATCTGAATCCAACGGTCCATATTTTGGATGTATCAATACATCCCAAAAGGGTGGATGTATTGTAGAATTTTCCATATATAAAATATATATATTATATATATATATATATATATATATATATATATATATATATATATATATATATATATATATATATATATATATATATATATTTGTATATATTTGTATATATTTTGTATATACCCTAAAACTAACAAAAATTTGTGAGGATTGTGTGACTTAGGTTGTTTAGTGATTTTGACCCTAGGGTCTGTTTGGATAGACGTTTTAAAATTTTGTTTTCAAGACAATTTTCGGAGAAGATATTATAAAATTGTTTCCTGGGTATATAATTTCTGAGTTGCATTTGGTTACTTTCACCTGAAAAATAGTTTTCAGAAAAAAATTAAATTTTTGTTTGGTAAAAAAATCAGAAAACAATTTTGTAATAAATTTTAAGCTTAATTGCAACTTGATATATTCAACTATTCTAATTTTTCAACTTGATATCCTAACTTTTTTAACAATAATACCTTGGAAAAACATTAGGACCAAAATACCCCTGTTTAAAACTAAAAACTACCCCTCCTCCCCCACAGTTGCCTGCCCACACATCTGCCCCCACGTCCACCCCCTGCCCACCCCTCGGCTGCCTTGCCCCCGCCCCCACCCCTGTTGAACCATTGCTCCCCTCTCTCCATGGTACTTCCGTCAGCTACATGTGCGTCCGAAGAGTGTGTGTGGGAAGGGATAATGCAGTCGGAGGGTGGGGGAGTGGGGGCGGGGCAGCAAGAATCGAAGCAGCCGAGAGAGAAAGGGGCAGATGGGTATCAGTGGGAGGTGGTGGGCCGGTAGGGAAGGGTGGTAGGGGCAGCTTTGAGAGAAGGGAGGAGGGTGAGGATTGGGAAGGCAGGAGTAATTTTATCTTTTTAAAGAATCTTGATATCAACTTAAAAATATTAAATAGATGATGGTATCAAGTTGTCGAGTAAAAAATACTAGGATATCAAGTTGAAAAACTGAAATAGTTGAGGGTATCAAGTTGCAATTATCCTAAATTTTATAAAATAATTCTGAATGTGTTGTGTCCATAATTTGCGTTTAGCCTCTGGGTCGACCCCAGGATGTCAACACCCAAATTTTTGTATCCGACAAATTGTAACATGAATTCTTCCTGTATCCACAAAACCAAACCACCCAAAACAAGACTCCGACTTAATATCCCTGGCGATGGAGGCCCATGTCCTCTTGGCCATGAAGGACTTGAACCCGTCATGGTCTCGAACGACTAAGAAGATGTGGAAGAGGTCCACGTGCACGCGACCATCGTCGAGAAGGGCAAGGACAGGGCGGATCCTATCGAAGAGGGTTTCGGGCTCCGAGTCGATCTCGGTTCGGAAGAGAGCTCCATCGCGATTCCTTCGGCTCGCCTCGACTCTGAGCCTTTTCCCCACGTCTAGATCTATGCCAATCACCATCGGGGATCCACTCTTCCCTTCGAGCGGCCTCGACTCCAAGCCTTTCCCCATGACGACCACGTCGGATGGAGAGGGAGAGGGAGGGGGACCAGGTTACGGAAAAGGAGAGGGAGAGGGAGAAAAGTGCTTAGAGAGAAAAAGAGAGCTGAGAGTTAGGGGGAGCGGGTGAGGGAGAGAGCTGAGAGAGAAAGAGAAGACTAAGAGAATGAGAGAGGAGAGAGAAACGTGTGAGAATCGAGAGGGGGATGTGTAGGTGGGGGCACTATTGTTTTTGGAAATCGATTTTTTGGAAAACAACTTTTTCTCCCCCTTTGAAAGTAGTTATAACTATGTTTTTTGAACACAGATTTGGAAAATATAATTTTAAGAGTGGGATGCCAAACATAATTTTGTGAGATGTGTTGGTGTTTTTCCTTAGAGACTAGAAAGATAGTCCCATATTGCCTCAGCCAAACGGATTGTATCTCTATATAAAGCTTTGCTTATGTTGAGAGATCACATGAGGTGTGGCATATGGGTTCCATGTGGGGGTATTTTTCTAGTGGAAAGAAGGCTAACCCAACAAAGAAACATTATACTTTTTGTCATGCTAATGGGATAATTTTCCTCTGGAGCTAAGCCCCGAAGGTCCTTAGCGACTCGAACTCGGGCTCGGGCTCAAGGGCGCAAAGTGGCACTTTGTTGGCGCACTTTGCACTTAGTACGCCAGCATCGGCACATGGCATCTTGTGCATAGTTGATGAGCTCGTGTGCTCATCTTCTGCGCGAGTCGTATGCACAGGTGCATGCGCAGGGGCCGCATAGGTGAACGTGTAGGAGCTGTACAAGGGTCGTACAGGTGCACACTCAGTGTAACACCCTGTTTTCAGAATTTAGGGATTTTTGAAGAATTATTATTTTTTATTATTTAATAATGGTGATTAGGGCATGATATGGTTTATAGTGATTATTAGTGTGATTAAACCATTTTCTAAGTCATGACTTATGACTTTGTGATTTGGTTAGAATAACTTAGTGTAAACCCTAGTTTTCTCTAACCTAGAAGTTGCCATGACCATGAGAACTTGACCATAGGCTTAGAATATCATTTTAGTGATTTTTAGCCTAAGGGGTATTTTGGTAATTTTCTAGGATTTATTTGGAATTATTTGAATTTATGTGTTTTTATTATTATTTAATTATTGATTATTGTTATGTTAGTCCCTAAGCTAGTTTACCCTAATCTAGGGGTTAGTCACTAACCTAGAAGACTAAGTGTAGATATTTACTTTATGTGTAAATATCTAGTTGATAAATATCTAGATATTTAACTTTCTAGGATATTTTATAAACCTAGAATATCTAACCCCTAGTCAAAGCCTTAGAGACTAAGTCTTGCAAGGTGGAAGGGGACCCTATAGCCTACCCCTACCCCCCCCATGGCAGCCAAGAACACCCCCCTCCATATGTGTACACCCTTCACAAGAAAGGCTTCATTTTCAATACATTGGAGTTTAGGTTTTCCCTCAACTTCACACCTCCATAACTCGACCATTTCTCCACCAAATTGAGCCCCGTTTCTTAGCGTTGGAACCCCCTACTAGTGAGGATACCAAGGAAGGCTAGCTAGCAAGGATACCCTAGCTGTGGGCACCCCCAAGGACAGTGAACAACCCCCCCCCCCCAAGAAGTTATTTTCTTGAGTTTTCACTTAATAGGTATTTTCTCACAAACCTAGTCAAATTCCTGTTTTTCTTTCATAAATGCATTCATATAGGGATAACAATACTGTGGGTAAAGTTTGGTGAGATTTTGATGTGTTTTGGTGTCCGTATCGGACACGTGTCTGTGTCTTAATTTCAGTGTTTGTGTAAATGCCACTTAGGACTAAACCTTGTGTTTTTGTGAAACAAATTATATTTTGGGTAGCCCTAGACATATAGGACACGAAACCCTAGGACTGAGCACGTTATCGTGTCGTGTCCGTGTCCAAATTGGATACGAACACACTGTTAAGCACTGCACTGCACTGCACTGCACTGCACACTGATTAAACCCACTGTTCGACACTTCGTGTCATGACCACACGTGTCGTGGACACAAAGTGTCATGCCTAATCCCTAGTCCTAGACCTAGGCTACCCCCTGACACGAGCACGTGGCCCACGTGCCACGTGTGAAGTACACGAACCCTCGACACTTGTGCTCGAGGCACTGCGTAGCTCTCCTGCTACAAGACCCCTCGTGTGGACACGACACGACACGTGGACACGTACCACTTGGCACAGACCTAGGGGCAGTGTCTGATAAGACACACCTAAAGTCTTGTGTCACGACGTGTCGTGTCGAGGAAGAAAATCCACTCGCACGGGTCGTACACTGGCACAGCACACACGTTTCAGACCTCTCTGATACGCACATAGAACTCGGACACGCGGACACTGGACACGAATCAGGTTAGTGGACACCTAGTAGACCCCTAGGCGAACTTTCCCCCACGAGCACGAGACACGTGGATGAGTGTGTCGTGTCCTAGAGCTAAGTGCACGCGTGCACGATACTGTGTGTGTGCGTGTGTATCAGAGTTTACTCGGGTGTGGTTTTCTTGTGTTTGGACACGAGAAACCGTGTCGTGATGTCGTGTCAAGTACCTAGGACACTAGGGTATGTGTGGGGCACCCGTTACCAACCTTGGGATACGAGTCTTAGCTCGTTTGGTTGCGTGTATTTCGAATTACCTCAAATTCGAGTGCACAGTACAACAGTCCCTGTTTTGGGATTAATTTCCAGTTTTGAAAATCGAATTTCAATTCGATTTTGTGTGTGTTTAATACATTAGACTAGTGTATTTTAGTGTGTAGATGTGAAGTATATATGTATTTGTGAGTGTGGGTCGAATGTGGGGAGTTTTGGTTGTGTGTAGGTGTAGTGGTGTGTGTATATATATATGTATGTATATGTGGGGTGTGTGTGTGTTTTCTGTTGGGGTTTCCTGTCTCAGGAAACCTGAGACACACCCCCCCCACTGTTCAGTCTCTCTCACTCTCTCACTGATTAGCTCTCTCTCTCATTGAGTCTCTCTCTTTCCTCTCTCTATATATATGTATATATATATATAGGTTTTGTTTACATATATATATATATGTATATATATGATATATATATTGTATTAGATATATATATATAGTGTTATCATTATATATAAATACGTGGATTGTATTATATGTATTATTCCTATATTGATATTGGGTATTATATAGATATATATATATGTGACTCCTAGTTATAGGTCTATATGAAAACCCCATCATTAGCCTTGACCTAGGAGTACTAACCTATGGGCTATGATACTAGCCTATGGCCATTAGGCCTAACCCTAATTGACTAGTAAACCAAGACTTAACTAGTTTAACATTGTTTGACCTAACTTGGACTTGTTTGACCTTGTTTGATCTTGTTTGACCTTATTTGACTTAGTATGACTTCCTGTGACTTAGTTTGACTACAAGTTTGACCATGGTTGACCAAAGTCAACTATAGGTCAAACCTTAACCAAATTGGCCTAGAAATAGTTTGGATGGACTCTAAATGACTTGGTGACCTAAGTTTGACTAAACCCTAGACTATTGACTAGTTGGTTTAGACTTGACCTATATAAGGGTATTATTTATGACTTGGTTATATAGATAGCCCTATGTAGAGTGAAGATAGGTATGGGGTTAAGTAGGATACTTAGAGTTGAGTCTTGATTGAGTTAGACTATGGTTTAGCTTGATTATAAGATTAAGTTTGATGTTGTACTAAATATATGTATTTATATGTGGTATACCTTATATAGGAAGTTGGTTATACCTTAGCTTTGTATTATGGTATCTTAGGTAACCTAAGACAAGTTAGCCTATGGTTAGTTGAGTTAACCTTATAGAGTTGACTTGGATAGTTGACCCATAACCCAATTACCTTGTTGACTAATCTAAAGTTGACTAGAACCTTGATTTGTCTAAATTTGACTTAAGTTGACTTAGTTGACTGTTAGAATTGTCTAGAGTTGACCAAGTTTGACTTTGACCTAGTTTGGCTTAGGAATCATGTAGTATGCATTGTATACTTTATTTTTACCATTGTGGATACATTGTGACTTGTATTGCTCTGATTAGGAGCCAGACACCTCTCCTCAGGCAGTATATCCTCTTCAGACATTCAGTTATCAGGCGAGTACATTCTCTGACCGTTTCATACTTGTTCAGGCTTTACTTCTCGCTCTAGATTACTTTACTTGTTGCTGTCACGTTGGTAACACGGATTGGTACTATATGGATCTTTACATGAGATGTTATCCCCCTCGGGAGCATCGGGTACTTCATGTTATGTGTGTTTTACTATCATCATGTACTCATATGCTTCCATTATTCATGTACACTCATGTGATCATGTACTCTCATATTTACTGAGCTCTCATGTATATAATCATGTGCACCCTTTCATGGGCCCTATGTGATATCATGTACAATAACGTAACTTGTATAGATCCTTGTGTATTGATTGGAGAAAACGGGGGAGTAGAAGTGGACATGTGAATAATTCCAAAGTAGTGTAAACATGTACAAACTCCGTAGTGTAATCATGTATAAGTCCAGCCATTCACATGCCTATCTTATGCTCTACATCACTAGTCACTTACAGTTCTCTATATACAGTAGATAGCTATCTCTTTTACAGCGTATATTTCCTTTCAGCAGTTCATGTATCTTACTCTATTGCCTGTATCGTATTTCCTAACATGATATGCACTGTGTGAGATGTATTGTGCTCGTTCCTGTCCTGATTGGACCTGTTGAAAATATTACAGAGGATGAGGCCCTGGTGTCTACCTATTATGGAGCAGGACTAGATGATACTTATGTTGTGGACCCTCAGCAGGTTCCACCTACAGCTGAGGAGGATATTCCAGTAGTCTAGACCAGTTTAGTCTAGGCAGTCTTTTCTATATCTTTTTTTCTCACATTCTGTGTTGTATTTTAAGATGTGGAGATGTATAGACTCTTAGACTTTTGTATTATGAGTTGACAGTTCTGGATATTATGTTGTACTAGACACTTAGACCTTTTTCATCTATGCTATGGTTCTCCTTAAGTTACTATCTATCTATCTGTTCTTCATTCTTCTACCTTAGATGTGATTGAGACAGCATATTGTTATATCACCTCCATTCGGAGAGTATATACTGTACAGGTACTTTTATATTGTTAGATGATTGACCTAGGACAGCGTTCTACCGCCGATACTGCGGCGTAGGCTGGGCGTTGTTACGTTCTCGTACCCTGACAGTGGGTGCGGGTCGTGACACGTTTTAGTGGTGGCCCATGCAGGTCGAGTTTATGTAGTGGTATTTGAACTAGAGTATCACTACAGCCTGCAGTAGGATTAGGATACATATTTTGAAGGTACTCAATCACTGTTAGGATTCCTTGAAAGATTCCTGGGACGACCCTTGAAATCTTATTAAACTTTAATTTGAATTATTTCCCTTGCTTGTTGCTCTCACTCCTTGATTATCGAATTTGATTTTGTTGGATCGTTGTTGATTTGATTTTCCTATCGAGATGAATTTTTATGGCCCGAGTTACGATATTTTTCTGATAACATATGACGACGGGAATACTGGGATGGTAAAACGTCTACTTGGTTATGGAACCTAGAGTTTATCGCAGCTACATTAGCTGGCGTGGCGGAAACATAGAGACCTGACTTCGGATGTACGTATCTTGGTTATGAGATTTGGAATTCCTCGCAGCTATACTAGTCGGCATAGCGAGAATTCCAGACGACATGATTATAGAGGTGCATGCCCCTGTTATGTACTCTACCGTTTATCGCAGCCTTGCTTACTAGCGTGGCGAGGACTCTGAGTATCATAATTTTTAGACAGACGCATATGATTATCAGATTGTATCTTAGAAAGGTTCTTAAATATATCGTCTCTATCTTCATTCCAGTTATTATAAATTGTTTCCATCATTAAATAATTTAGGAGTAGAGATCTTCTTAGCTTTATAGAGCTTATGCATATGTAGTTCTTTCGTAGTGTGATGTTTTGATACCTTGTGATTGCCTAGTACTGTAGCATGGTTGGTATAACTAGAAGAGACCACAGACTGATATTGCATGCCATGACCCCATAGGTTACACTTTTCAACTGTATGATTAAGGTATATTCTGAGACCATGACTGCTGGGGGTTTTAACCTAGAAGGCCTGCTACCATCTAAATTTCGAGAACGAAATTTTTATAGGAGGGTAGACGGCCCTATAGCCTTGATGATTGTTGTTTCCTTACCTTCCCAAATTTGGACACCTTAGATTGCTTAAACATTTTGATACCATAGGACAGTATTGATCTAGAATGACTAGTGCACCTAGATGAGACCACAGATTGTTCCATTTAACCTGTCCCCCTGGTACCACTATTCATCATGATTTTGGTTCAATTTAGGCTATAGACCTTTCCCACTCTAAATTATGATCACCGTAGACACATTACCGTGACTTTTAAATTTGGAGCATAAGACTAGTTGTTTTCTCAAAACTAATTTCACATACGTGACCTAGACATGACATACTACACCCATGACCTTAGTGTCCCACTCAGGCATACCATTGTGTGCTTCTTTTGCTTAGTACGATTTTTCTGACCCGAGACTCCATCCTGATTTACCCTATGGAGTTACTTTTGGCTTCAATTTAAATTGAGGACACCTTATGACCTAAAACTGCCAGCCAATTTTTGGACATGACCCAGTATAGGTCTACTACCCATATTTTGCTTGTTGACCTTGTATGTTGCCTAGGTAGTGGCTTCGTCCTTGATTGTTGGAGGTTTGACCTAGAAGGAGTACGACCATCTAAATTTCGAGGACGAAATTATTTTAAGGTGGGCAGACTTGTAACACCCTGTTTTCAGAATTTAGAGATTTTTGAAGAATTATAATTTTTTATTATTTAATAATGGTGATTAGGGCATGATATGGTTTATAGTGATTATTAGTGTGATTAAACCATTTTCTAAGTCATGCTAAGTCATGACTTATGACTTTGTGATTTTGGTTAGAATAACTTAGTGTAAACCCTAGTTTTCTCTAACCTAGAAGTTGCCATGACCATGAGAACTTGACCATAGGCTTAGAATATCATTTTAGTGATTTTTAGCCTAAGGGGTATTTTGGTAATTTTCTAGGATTTATTTGGAATTATTTGAATTTATGTGTTTTTATTATTATTTAATTATTGATTATTGTTATGTTAGTCCCTAAGATAGTTTACCCTAATCTAGGGGTTAGTCACTAACCTAGAAGACTAAGTGTAGATATTTACTTTATGTGTAAATATCTAGGTTGATAAATATCTAGATATTTAACTTTCTAGGATATTTTATAAACCGAGAATATCTAACCCCTAGTCAAAGCCTTAGAGACTAAGTCTTGCAAGGTGGAAGGGGACCCTATAGCCTACCCCTACCCCCCCCCCCCATGGCAGCCAAGAACACCCCCCTCCATATGTGTACACCCTTCACAAGAAAGGCTTCATTTTCAATACATTGGAGTTTAGGTTTTCCCTCAACTTCACACCTCCATAACTTGACCATTTCTCCACCAAATTGAGCCCCGTTTCTTGCGTTGGAACCCCCTACTAGTGAGGATACCAAGGAAGGCTAGCTAGCAAGGATACCCTAGCTGTGGGCACCCCCAAGGACAGTGAACAACCCCCCCCTCCCCAAGAAGTTGTTTTCTTGAGTTTTCACTCAATAGGTATTTTCTCACAAACCTAGTCAAATTCCTGTTTTTCTTTCATAAATGCATTCATATAGGGATAACAATACTGTGGGTAAAGTTTGGTGGGATTTTGATGTGTTTTGGTGTCCGTATCGGACACGTGTCTGTGTCTTAATTTCAATGTTTGTGTAAATGCCACTTAGGACTAAACCTTGTGTTTTTGTGAAACAAATTATATTTTTGGGTAGCCCTAGACATGTAGGACACGAAACCCTAGGACTGAGCACGTTATCGTGTCGTGTTCGTGTCCAAATTGGACACGAACACACTGTTAAGCACTGCACTGCATTGCACTGCACACTGATTAAACCCCACTGTTCGACACTTCGTGTCATGACCACACGTGTCGTGGACACAAAGTGTCATGCCTAATCCCTAGTCCTAGACCTAGGCTACCCCCTGACACGAGCACGTGGCCCCACGTGCCACGTGTGAAGTACACGAACCCCCGACACTTGTGCACGAGGCACTGCGTAGCTCCCCTGCTACCAGACCCCTCGTGTGGACACGATACGACACGTGGACACGTACCACTTGGCACAGACCTAGGGGCAGTGTCTGATAAGACACCCCTAAAGTCTTGTGTCACGACGTGTCGTGTCGAGGGAGAAAATCCACTCGCACGGGTCGTACACTGGCACAGCACACACGTTTCAGACCTCTCTGATACGCACGTAGAACTCGGACACGCGGACACTTGGACACGAATCAGGTTAGTGGACACCTAGTAGACCCCTAGGCGAACTTTCCCCCACGAGCACGAGACACGTGGATGAGTGTGTCGTGTCCTAGAGCTAAGTGCACGCGTGCACGATACTGTGTGTGTGCGTGTGTATCAGAGTTTACCCGGGTGTGGTTTTCTTGTGTTTGGACACGAGAAACCGTGTCGTGATGTCGTGTCAAGTACCTAGGACACTAGGGTATGTGTGGGGCACCAGTTACCAACCTTGGGATACGAGTCTTAGCTCGTTTGGTTGCGTGTATTTCGAATTACCTCAAATTCGAGTGCACAGTGCAACAGTCCCTGTTTTGGGATTAATTTCTAGTTTTGAAAATCGAATTTCAATTCGATTTTGTGTGTGTTTAATACATTAGACTAGTGTATTTTAGTGTGTAGATGTGAAGTATATATGTATTTGTGAGTGTGGGTCGAATGTGGGGAGTTTTGGTTGTGTGTAGGTAGTGGTGTGTGTATATATATATATATGTATATGTGGTGTGTGTGTGTGTGTTTCTGTGGGGGTTTCCTGTCTCAGGAAACCTGAGACACCCCCCCCCACTGTTCAGTCTCTCTCCCTCTCTCACTGATTAGCTCTCTCTCATTGAGTCTCCCTATTCTCTCTCTCTATATTATTCTCTCTCATTACCTCCCTCTCTATATATATATTGTATATAGTATATATTAGGTAATATACATATACATTTTGTATGTTATATATATGTTATAGATATATATTAGTGTATATATATGTTATATAAATATGTGGGGTTATGGGTATATTACATAGTGACCCTTTATATATAGGTTATATATATATATTTGTATAGATTCTATTGTAGGTATAAACCTATGAACCCTATGACCATTGACCTAGGTTACTATCCTATGGGCTACAGAGTTAGCCTATAGCCCATGACCCATGAGTCTAGACTTGACCTTAGGCCTATTGGGCCTAGTTTGACTACAAGTTTGACCATGGTTGACCAAAGTCAACTATAGGTCAAACCTTAACCAAATTGGCCTAGAAATAGTTTGGATGGACTCTAAATGACTTGGTGACCTAAGTTTGACTAAACCCTAGACTATTGACTAGTTGGTTTAGACTTTGACCTATATAAGGGTATTATTTATGACTTGGTTATATAGATAGCCCTATGTAGAGTGAAGATAGGTATGGGGTTAAGTAGGATACTTAGAGTTGAGTCTTGATTGAGTTAGACTATGGTTTAGCTTGATTATAAGATTAAGTTTGATGTTGTACTAAATATATGTATTTATATGTGGTATACCTTATATAGGAAGTTGGTTATACCTTAGCTTTGTATTATGGTATCTTAGGTAACCTAAGACAAGTTAGCCTATGGTTAGTTGAGTTAACCTTATAGAGTTGACTAGGATAGTTGACCCATGACCCAATTACCTTGTTGACTAATCTAAAGTTGACTAGAACCTTGATTTGTCTAAATTTGACTTAAGTTGACTTAGTTGACTGTTAGAATTGTCTAGAGTTGACCAAGTTTGACTTTGACCTAGTTTGGCTTAGGAATCATGTAGTATGCATTGTATACTTTATTTTTACCATTGTGGATACATTGTGACTTGTATTGCTCTGATTAGGAGCCAGACACCTCTCCTCAGGCAGTATATCCTCTTCAGACATTCAGTTATCAGGCGAGTACATTCTCTGACCGTTTCATACTTGTTCAGGCTTTACTTCTCGCTCTAGATTACTTTACTTGTTGCTGTCACGTTGGTAACACGGATTGGTACTATATGGATCTTTACATGAGATGTTATCCCCCTCGGGAGCATCGGGTACTTCATGTTTGTGCGTTTCACGAATCATCATGTATCTCTATGCTTTCATAGATTCACGAATCGCTTGTGACTCATGTACTCTCATGATTCACAGAGCCTCTCATGAATCTCCCATTTATGGGCTTACCACGAATCTTAACATAACCTGAATGGATCCTTGTGTATTGATTGGGGATGGGGGAGTGGAAATAGTCATGTGGATATTACCCCAGTAGCTGTAGTCATGAATCACTTCTAGCTGTAATCATGAATCTTCTATGTCATTTCACATGTCTATATTTACTCTGACTCACTAGACACTGCTAGTTCTCTATATACAGTAGATATTTCATTACAGTTATCTCTTTTGCTACATGTATCTTTCTTCAGCAGTTCCTGTATTTTACTCTATTGCATGCTTTATCTCCTATCATACTATGCACTGCGTGAGATGTATTGTGCTCGTTCCGTCCTGATTGGACCTGTTGAAAATATTACAGAGGATGAGGAGGAGGCCCTGGTGTCTACCTATTATGGAGCAGGACTAGATGACACTTATGTTGTGGACCCTCAGCAGGTTCCACCTGCAGCTGAGGATGTTGTTCCAGTAGTCTAGACCAGTTTAGTCTAGGCAGTCTTTTCTATATCTTTTGTCTCACATTCTGTGTTGTATTTTGAGATGTGGAGATGTATAGACTCTTAGACTTTTGTATTATGAGTTGACAGTTCTGGATATTATGTTGTACTAGACACTTAGACCTTTTTCATCTATGCTATGGTTCTTCTTGAGTTACTATCTATCTATCTGTTCTTCATTCTTCTACCTTAGATGTGATTGAGACAGCATATTATTATATCACCTCCATTCGGAGAGTATATACTGTACAGGTACTTTTATATTGTTAGATAATTGACCTAGGACAGCGTTCTACCGCCGATACTGCGGCGTAGGCTGGGCGTTGTTACGTTCTCGTACCCTGACAGTGGGTGCGGGTCGTGACACTCAGGAGCTGCACAGGAGTCGCATGGCTTCAGCACAGCTGCGCACTTGAAATGTTGCGCTGCGCGCCTGCACATTTGCGATATTGTGCTGTACGATTGGGTTGCTTCGCAGCTACGCGTGTTGACGGCCTGAGTGGGCTAAGGGGAACATGCGGTTAATTATGGCTGATTGGAAGATTTAAGCGGTTATGGAATGATTGTGTCAATTAATCAGATCCATCTTTTATGGGATTTGAATTTAATTCATTCAAATCTTTTCATTATTCGTTTCTATCTTTTCGCAATCAGTTACGACCAAGATTAGGATTAGGGTTTCGACCCTCCTCTATAAATACTCTCTTCGTGCCTTCATTGAGGACTTATGCTAAAATTAAGAGACGAAGAGTTGTGCCGCCATTGCCATTGGAGTCCATTGGAGTTCTTCGAGTTCGAGAAAGGAGGTGACAACGAGCTTTCTAGAAGTTTTTTCGAACCTGTTGGTTCCTGGGAGCAGATCGCAATTGGGCGAATCTTGCTTTGCTCGGTAATCTTTAACACCCCAGCAATATTGATCTTAATCAATCCAGTAGAATTGCGGTGATCTTTCTTTCACCTGTTAAGTTGCTTTTATCAACTCGTGTTCTCATAGAGATCGAGATTTCCATCTAACGATCTGTTTCGGGAATAACAATCTTAAAGCAAGATTCAGATCTGATGGAGAACAACCGTGCACAACTTTTCGACATAAGTTTTAAACTTGAAAAGTTTGACGGGAAGCATTACAACATCCAGAAGAGAATGGTTAGCCTTAATCTTCAACTCATGAGCGTCGGCTATGTTTTGACAGATCCCGAGCCTTTGATTCTAGAGGGTAAAAATGCTCGAAGTGTTGTTGAAGCGACGACTTTGTAGTCGAAGTATAGACGGGATGACAACTTCTGTAAGTTGTTGACCCAGGACTCGATGGAGGACACTCTGGCGGAGTCATACAGCAAGACGGTCAATACAAAGGACGTCTGGGAGTCTGTAGAGAATCTTTACAAGGCAGATGAGAATGGAAACATGATCCACGTGACCGAAAAGGTCTGGAGGATGCGGTTTGAGGATGACAAAACCATGTTGCCTCAAGTTAAGGAGTTTCTCAAGTCAAGTCAGAAGCTGGCAGATGACAACATACCATTGGTCGATGCCTTTGTCGTTGGGGGTATTGTCGCCAAGCTCCTACTTGGGTGGAGCAACTTCTTCGTGGACATGCACCATAAGAAGATGGAAGTAGATCTGGAACGCCTCTTGTACTGGATATTATTGAAGACGAGTTAAGAGCTCAACTCAAAGTGGACGCTTTGTCCAAGCAGATGGCTAAGGAGAACATGGTGCAAGGAGAAAATTCTAAAGGGAAGCAGAAGGCTCCCTACCAAAAGAAGAAAGACGTTCATCATCTGAAGGTAAAGTCGGTGCAGTTCAAGCCCAAGTCCAAAGAACGTAGGACTTGTTTCAACTGTGGCAATAAAGACCACTAGAAGAGGGATTGTAAAGAAAAACCAAAACAAAAGGTGCAAGATGAGGTTAACTTTATTGCTATGATTGTGCAGGTTGACTCAGCTGGGATTGACACGGACTGGTGGATAGACATTGGGGCCTCGTGTCATGTTTACTCAAAGAAGGAGTGGTTCACTATGTACCAACCTATTTCTGAGAAGGTTATGGTGGCGAACCAGACACAAGCTAAAATACACGGGATCAGGATGGTGGTAGTACAACTGACTTTGGAAAAGTCGTTGATGCTTCAGAATGTGAAGCACGTATTGCTATAGCCAAGAACCTGATCTGTGGAATCCTGTTTTGTAATGCAGGCTTTGGATATTAACGTTGGTCAAGTCGTTATGTCCTATAGAAGAATATACTCCGGGAAGGCCTTTTGTACCGAAGGGATGTTCAAACTTTAACTCGTAACTCCTATAGAGATAGTGAATGTAGTTTCTTCTTCTGGTTATTCATTTGAGTTGTGGCATGATAGACTAGGACATGTTCATTGTAAAAGAATAAACAAGATGTCTAGTCTAGGCTTATCTCCAAATGTAGGGATAAGAAGTTGGAGAAGTGTGAGGTCTGTGCACAGACTAAGATCACAAAAAAATTATTTAAGCGGGTAAACCGAAGTACAGATCTTCTGGAGTTGGTGCACTCAGATATTTGTGGCTTCAAATAGTTCTCCACAAAGGTCGAGATAAAGTATTTCATTAGTTTCATCGATGACTTTTAAAGTATGCGTTCGTTTATCTATTCAAGTCTAAAGATGAAGCGTTTGAGAAGTTTAAGGACTTCAAGGATGAAGCCGAGTGTTAAACTGGACAACAACTCAAGGGACTCAGAAGTGATCGAGGTAACGAGTATAGGTCTCATGAATTCGTATCGTTCTACAGAGAACATGGAATTATCAATGAGACAACTGCTCCATACTTCCCTCAATCAAATGGTGTTGGAAAAAGGAAGAAAATGATAACAGAGATGATAAACTCAATGTTGTTGACTTCTGGCGTGAAGCAGTGTTTACGGCTATGTTCATATGAACAGAGTGCTGCATGCAACTTCGAAAGTCACTCCTAATGAACTCTGGTTCAAGGTCAGACCCAACTTGAATGTCATTCGAGTGTGGGGGTGTCTGCGTATGTGAAACTTCCAGATTTGAAGATTCAAAAGCTGGGAACATGGACTACGAAGACTATATTCCTGGATTATGCTGATAAGAGTGATGCTCGGAGGTTCCTTGATATTGAGTCAAATTATATTATTGAATCTTGCGATACATAATTCTTTGAAGATAAATTTACAAGGCCAAGAATATTGTTCTCGCGAACATTTCGGAGAACAATGTGAGTGCACAGGAGGCTCAAGTTTCTTACGAAGAGGTAGTCCATAAAGATGTTATTGCTACAAAAATAATAGTTGAACCAGAACTCGTAAAATCTGTATCTAAGCGAGTGAAAAGACAAAAGGACTTCAGAAAGGATTTGTCATAGCAATATATTAAATACGGTATCCAGGTTTAGATATGATTTATATATACAAGTATTTTTTATTATTATTATGTTTAGTATTATACATGATAATTTTATTATGATAAACATTCACTTTTAAAAATAAATAAATTGTTACACAAAACTTTATAAATTTTACAAAATTACAAAATTTAATTGCCACCTACCTATACACATGCCTCCATGCATGAAGAGCATGTGTAATTCAATAATTTCCCTTGGAGACACATGTCTCCATACGTGAAAATTTAGACATTTTGGTTAAAGCCTTAGGGAATCATAGGGAGAAGTAGCAGCTTCTTCTTTCTCCCAATCATCTTCACATCTCTCTCTCAGTTCCCTCTCTCTTACACACTCTCTCCCTCTCTCTCATATTCTTCCTCCCCCTCTCATTCTCGCCATCTCTCTCACTCCCTCTCTCCCCTCCTCATGCCGCACCCGCCGGCGAAGCCGCGGCGGTTGTGGCCGCGCGCCTCCAGCCAGCCGACCGGCCCCTCCACCGCCGGCCGCCTCCTTTCATGGTCGCTCACCACCGCCACCATTTTACTTTTCCTCTTCCTATTTTAGGTATACTCCCGTCCCCCAATTTTCTTATAATATTTTCAAATAAAACTTAGTTCAATTCCTCCATCTATGTAATTCTTTAATTATTCTCAAATTTTTGAATATAACTCATTGAAGAAGAGAATTGGGGAAAACAAAACCCTAGTTTCAATTTAGAACTCAAAGCAAGGCAAGCTGTCTTTCTTCTCTATTTCAAATCCTCTATAATTTTAATTTTGTAATTAAATATTGTCCAATTTATTAATATGATGTTAAGTAAATATATATAAATAGGGTTGTGATTCATATTTTATACTGTTTTGGTATAAAAGATTTACTAGGGATTTAGGATTCATAGAGATGAATACGGACACATATGTCCGAAGAATTTGGGCAAGTTGACACGGATACTTATGAAACACAATATGGACACTTGATATGGACAAAATGATATAATTCTATAATCTAATTTTGAACTGGTTGATTGTTAGAATTTGTGTGTAGATTATTATGTCATGTTCATATTAGAAATTTTATATAAATGGATAGATGTGTGGTATGTATATAATACCATGTCCTACTTGGTATCAAATAATATGGTATGTTCATGGTTTCGCTTCGAATCACATATGTATATATCCGATTAGACTTGAACCCTATTAGTTATATGAATTTTCTCATTTTGTCATAGGTGAATTAGTTGAAAAATGCATCTGTTTCTGTCCAAAATTGAAATAAGTTCTAAAATGGCTACCTTTAATTAAATTTTGGTTATATTAGAAAGATAAACTAGTATAAGCACTCCGATAGGCTTAAGTTGTTTTCGGACATGAAATTAGTCTCATTAGAATTGAACATTGCTTCTAAATTTGATAAGGTAGAATTACTTTTCCAAAATTTAGCTTATGTACTATTTTGAGATCCAAATCTTAGATATTCATGTATCACAATGACATAAACACTATGCTAGAATTAGAACTTAAGAGATTTTGATCCTAAAGTAAAGTGGTGACCAATACATAACGATTGTGATATTTTTATAAATGTATATATATTCCAATATGTGTGATTTTCATGATTATGGATTTAACTAACTTATATGTTATTTCTACTATAAATTTCTTACTAACTGAAAATTAGTTTCTTAAACAAAGTGGAGCAATTGCAAAATAGCTATGGTAATACACTTCAGTAAGGAAATTTTATCCTTGGAAGCTCTTTTATTATTTATATCAATATCTTTAATTGCATGTGTACTGTGTGTTGAGAGTTGCTCCACCGAAGGGGTCAGCGTACCCGAAAATTTTACGGAGGGTTGCTCTGGTTGTGTTTATACTCTTGTGAAAACTTTGGGCTCCAAAATTCAAAGGACGTTCTGCTGAAATGTTTGAGAAATTTCAAAGTTAGCCATTTTTGGGTTGTCGAAATGGTTAAACCCTAGTTCCTAAATTTTATCAATTTTCAACAATTCTGATCCTGAAATCCTTGAAAGTATTACCTTAGGCACAAAAATTCTAGTTTGACATTTTTTGATAAAGACGAAAATCTCCTACTTACCTTTATTTTTGTTTTATGTGTGTTTCCTATCATACTAAAAATAAAATACAATTTGAATTTATAAACCATAACCTAGAGTACACTGTAGATTTGAATTGCATGGGGATGGGAGAGAAACCTTTGGAACACACTTTCAAAATCTTTACAATATTATATTTATAAAACTGATCAGTTCCTGTTATCGGTATTCGTACGGCTATACAATGTCAGAGGTGAGGCTTAGCTCACTTTTCTGTTTCCTGTTTTCTATTGGATTTCAAATCCTCGAATTCGACCCTGTAATGTCCAATGTAGCCTGATTCCGATATTCTTGAAAAATTTCAAGTCATACGATAATTGTTACAACACTTGATTCCGATAACTCAGAATACAACTAATTGTAGAAGCATGGATTTTCTATACGGCCTAAAAGCAATATGGAAGCTTCATGTGGCTCAAAACCTGGGGGAGTTTCATGCGGCTCAAAAGCACTGAGAGCTTCATGCGGCTCAGAAAGCTTCATGCAGCCCATAAATAGCAGGAAACCTTATGCGGTTCGAAATCAGCCTAAACAGCTGGCCATAATTACTCTGACATAAAGGCGACAGCTCTGACAGAGATGATGGCTCTGACATAAAGACAAGACGTGACATACTCCTAAAAATAGGAGAAAATTATAATATCTAGCAAAGTTCACAAATTCCAAAGAAGATTCTTTAAGCTGATCGCCTATGCGACCCTCATGCGGCTCAGTCATGAGACAACTCTCATGCGGTTCGAGCATGGATTATCTCTCATGCGGCTCGGTTATGAGACGTCCTTCATGCGGTCCGGTCATGAGACGTCCTTCATGCAGCTCGATCATGAGACGTCCTTCATGCGGCTCGGTCATGAGACACTCTTTATGTGGCTCGGTCATGAGACGTCCTTCATGCGGCTCGGTCAAGAGACACTCTTTATACGGCTCGACTATAGGACAATCCTTCATGCGGCTCAGCCAGGATACCTCCTTTATGCGGCTCGGCTATGAGACAGTCCTTCATGCGGCTCAGTCAGGATGCACATTCATGCGGCTCGCCACAAAGTAGCAGTTGAGACACGTGGCAGAAATTGACCAAGTCTTGACAGTTCAGATTTATGCAACAAATAGATCATGATCAATATCAACCAACCGCCAGCTGATCGAGTCTCGAGGCACAGTTACAAAGATGTGGCCCAAAATTTGCCACGTGGCTGTACAACCCATTCCTCATGAATTCCTATAAATAGCAAGGTGCTATTCTCTTGCAAAGGCCCTGAACCCTGCATACATACAGAGAGCACTTTTTCACCAGAGCAGAAGTTGCGTTCGATCGTCCAAGGAGTAAAGCAGAGTTGATAGCACTCTCCCGAGCCTCTACTATCAACCCCAGAATTAAAAACAAAACAATTGTACTTAGATTGATTTTCCTAGGTTTTGTTCATAGGCTCTTTTGTATAAGCGAGTTTGTAATTGTGAGTCAAAGTTCAGTCCTCCTATAAAACTATTCTGTTCTACGACAATCAATGGCAAACACGATGGCGACTCTGCTGGAGAATAACGTCTCCACTGCTGATAAGTTGGTGACGCAATCGGACACAGCCAAACTCGGCTCCACGCAACAAATGCTGTTTGTTCGCTTCGACCAGCAAGCGTTTAAAAAAATGCTCTCTGAAGGGTGTGCTAGCCAAATCCAGAGGCGAGCTGGCGCAAAGAAGGCCCGCAGGGCGTGGAGGCCCAATGCTGTTTCCTCTCCCCAAGCTCTGGAATAAGTCTTCTCTGCTGCTCAAGATGGCGAAGAAGACTCACATGTGGCCCCACTTCAGGCCGCAGAGGATCCTGCTATCCCAAGTCCGGCAAAGGAAATACTACGATGCTGGACTTTCAGAGGTAAATAGGAACTCTATGCAATCCAAGAAGAAGCTGCATAAGGGTACGGGCCGCAGGAAGAATGCATATGCGACCGCCAATTCCAGCCGCATGGAGAATGCATATGCGGCCACCAATCCTAGCCGTATGAAGAATGCTTATGCGGCCTGTCACGCACACCCTCTTTTCGGACGCGAGCTCGTGAGAAAGCCAGCTACGTATCGAGCGGACTCCAGCCCGACTCGAGTACGTATAAGCTGTCAAGGTCATGGGTATCATGTCTAATCTAAACTATATCTCAATCCACAAGAATATATGAAACATGAATGAACAGGTATGGGTCATGGTCTGCAGCCCATTAGCATATTGTTCGATTAGACTCCAAGAATGATATGAGTCTATAAATAAGCAGTATATATCATGGTACTGAATATAAGGCACGAGAGGATAATAAAGAAATATCATAAGCAAATACCCGTATCATACATCGCAATCCTCTACCATCCCGCTCTGCTAACTAACTCCATGCAATCGCTAAACCTGAAGAGATCATCAGGTCCTTAGAGGACTAGCAAAATACATAAAACATGCCTATCTAACAGTTTAATTATGCAATAATATAACCAGGGTATAACAGGAACTAGACATGAGACTGACATGTGGCTACTGACAGATAACTATGAACACGGACACGGGATCAAGTATGCATAAATAAACTGCTGGAAGATCAATGGAATACCGACCCTCGCCCCAAATATGGACTCGCAGGTCAGTTTCAAGACAAGTCACCCTCGCCCCGTATGTGGACTCGTAGTTGCAAAGGACAACCCTCGCCCCGTGTGTGGACTCGCAGGTTGTGGGAAAGACAAAGGAATAGCAGTTCACTCACACATACTTGCAGACACGACTCAGTCAAGATACAGGTGAAGATACGATACAACTCAGTCATGACACAGGTAAGGACAACTCTAGCATGATCCATGAAGTAAACAAGCCTGGTATAACTACACTATCAAGTCATGAAATACTGATATACAAGCAAGACAATAAACTAGTAAATATGGTATCATAAATCTATAAAAACTAAGGTAACTAGGATACATACAAAGAGAGGTGTACTATAAGTAAGAAAATAAACTGTAGAGGGAGGCAAGGTATACTTGCCTGGTGGTAGCGCGAAGAACCAATAAGATACCGTCAACTGGTACACCATAAAGTCCAAAATCCACAAATGTCTCTGAAAGCTGAAACAGACATTACCAATGTTCTCAGAATAGTCAAATTAGCTAGGATTTTCTGTCCTTAAGTCCAATTCTGGACATAGGGGCAAAACGGTAATTTCGAACAAAAACGATATCCGCCGTTTGATCCGCTTTGCACCGAAATTTATGCCAGAGTCAATCGTCTATAAAGTCGTCAAACTACATGTCAACAGGTCCGATTTTTGATACGAACCCAACTGTATGTCCAAAGTTGGATTCCGGGGGCCGTGCACAAAATCACCCGTTGAGTCGGACCGCGGGACCCACAAAACGACGATCCGATCAACTGTCTCAGAATCGGACCAAACTTGGCATACAGGACCAGAAAAGTGATACGGTCCTGTTGGCATAAGTTTCATCTCGATCTGACGAATGTGCACGAAGTATTTGAGAAGTTTGTATAGAGGACGATACGGTAAATTTTGACCGATACGCATCAAATTCATCGCGCACACACGACCAATTTGAATTCCGTCAAAGCCCACACGTCCACGAAGCCATTACGCACCTTTTGATGCTTTTGGTTCGCGACCACATCACCCAGTTTGGGGGACGCACGTCATATCGAAGTGATTTCAAACTTTTGAAAACTGTTTCTAAGTTTTTTTCCTGATTTTCACATGGGGTTTTGTACTGCATAATGAACAAAAATGCAATCTAAAAATTGGGTTTTAATCCTGCTTATATCATCTATAAATCTGTTAAAATAGGTTTCTTAAGTTTCTAATGGGTTTTTCGAAAATGGCCTTCCAAACACCTTGTTTGGAACAGTTTGGTTTGTTTGGTCTACATAGAAGTATATTTTTTCTCAAAAAATTATTCGATTTCTCAAGAATTCTTGTT
>JANAVB010030981.1:0-35051 GCA_029216955.1 Iris pallida
CGAGGCCAACTTCGCGCCGTGCGTTCTCGACGCATGCCCAATCATTTTGGAATCCGCTTCTTCGGTACGCTCTCAACATAACCATCTTCAAATACTAGTAATTAGTTTTTAGTATAATTGTGCGACCCGTCGCTAAATTGACTCGAAGTCGACGGAAAATCATGTACCGAAACAGAACATAGTACACCCCAAACACCCAACTTGATGTCGATTTTCCCACCAATCTATTCTCCGAATCAGTAAACTTGCTGAACAGAAGTTAAACCCAACATATAGGGCTCCGTAACACTTTTTATAGATTCTGATTTCATGAAACATGCATCGTGAAAACCGACTTCCAAATCATGAAAATCATGTTTCAAAAATTAGAAAATTCATCCACACGACGTGTGTCCCGCCATTCCGGGCGACGTGATCGCGTACCGAAGGCGTCGAAAGCTGCGTAACGGCTTCGTGGTCGTGTGGGCTTTGGCAGAATTCAAATTGGTCGCGTGTGCGCGACAAATTTGATGCCTATCCGTCAAAATTCACCATATCGTGCACTTTGTAAATTTCTCAATTACATTGTGCACGCTCGTCAGATCGAGACGAAACTTGCGCCAACAGGACCGTATCATTTTTTTGGTCATGCATGCCAAGTTTGGTCCGATTCTGAGACAGTTGATAAAATTACCGTTTTGCGGGCCCCACGGTCCCACTCAACGGGCGATTTTGTGCACGGCCCGCCGGAATCTAACTCTGGACATACGGTTGGGTTCGTATCGGAAAACCGGATCCGTAGACATATAGTTTGACGACTTTAGAGACCGTTGACTCTGGCACATTTTTCGGTGCAAAGCGGGTCCAACGGCGGACATCATTTTTGCCTAAAATTACCGTTTTGCCCCTGTGTCCAGAATTGGACTTAAGGACAGACAATCCTAGCTAATTTGACTATTCTGAGAATGTTGGTAATATTTATTTCAGCTTTCGGAGACAGTTGTGATGACTTGGACTTTCTGACTTATTGATTGGAGTTACATTGTTGGTTCTTTGTGCAACCCCCAGGCAAGTATACCTTGCCTTTCTACACAGCTTTATTTACATGCACTGTCTTTATTTATTATCCAGTTTTCTCATATTATTGATATGTATCTTTCATATCCTGTTTATATTGGTACCATTGATTTGTAGACCGTGTTCACAGTTAGCCTTGTGTCTTATTGGTCGTGCCTTGATTGAGTCGTGCCTCTGTGTCTTGAACCTTGAAGCTAACCTGCGAGTCCATGATAGGGACGAGGGTTAGTAGTTATTGGTCTACACCTGCGAGTCCACACTAGGGACGAGGGTGATGCTAGCCTGCGAGTCCACACTAGGGACGAGGGTTAGTAGTAGATGCTAGCCTACAAGTCCACACTAGGGACGAGGGTTAGCAGTATAGGGTTTACGCCTGCGAGTCCACACTAGGGACGAGGGTGATGCTAATCTGCGAGTCCACACTAGGGACGAGGATTAGTAGTTGTTCAAACCTGCGAGTCCACACTAGGGACGAGGGTTTGAGTATTCGTTTCGGTTATCCGTTGACATCTTAACATAAGTTCTCTAGTCCTTGTTCAGCAGTTCATTTTCATGTAGATAGTGTATAGATTCGTGCTTATTCATTACTCAGTTTTACTTGTTTATCCTGTATTTTTCTCTATGCATAATAAACTGTTAGAAAGGCTCGTTTTTATGTATCTTGCTAGTCCTCTGAGGACCTGATGATCTCTTCAGGTTTAGCGACTACATGGAGGTAGTTAGCAGAGCAGGATGATAGAGGATTGCGATGTATGATACAGGTATTTGTTTGTGTTATCTCTTTATTATCTTCTCGTGCTTTATATTCCATACCATGATATACTCTGCTTATTTATAGGCTCATATCATTCTTAGAGTATAATCGAACAATATGCTAATGGGCTGCAGACCAGACCCATACTTGTTCATTCTTGTTATATGATTCATGTGGATTGAGATATAGTTTAGATTAGATATGATACCCATGACCTTGACAGCTTATACGTACTCGAGTCGGCTGGAGTCCGCTCGATATGTAGCTGGCTTGCTCACGAACTCGCATCCGAAAGCGGGGTGGTCGTGACAGAGTTCATCTTGTGTAGCCCTGTGACTATTCTGTACCCAACAGGATTGTCGGTTTCACCAACAAGGACCTCAGGCAAGACACCTTGCCATTTGCTGTTTATTTATTTTAGCTCATATTTCATGCATTATTATTTTCTTTATGTAAAATAAACTGTGATACATGGCATAAACTGTTAGAACTTACTGTTCATTTATATTTCCTGCTATGTATTTTTTTTTACACATTAAACCTAGATTTAAGGGACCACCTTGTGTGTTGCATTCATGGCCTTGACACGTTGTACCACGAAGTTGTGTGTCGCATGTAGAACACGGACGTGCGTGATTGGCTGGCCACCAGTACGTACAAGCCGTGCGATAGAAATAATCGCTAATAGAGGTTGCATGCTTAGTTTGACTTAGCGGTTAATAGAGGATTTATGTTGTGGATACAACATAATAGACATTGGGTGGGAAGAACAGTTCCTTAATGTATGGGTCATATATGCACTGTCCTGATTGCTGGTTATCTCCAATGGGAGGTACGGTCCTGATAGCCGGTTATCTCCAGTGGGAGGTACGGTTCTGATTGCCGGTTATCTCCAGTGGGAGATACGGTCCTGATTCCTGATATTCCTGATCCGGCCCATACGTCAAAGGTTTGTTCTTATTGCATTCACTATAGTACTGTTAGGTACCCTATTGCAGGCATCCTTATTTATTTGAGCAATATTTATTCAGTTTATATGGTATGATATTATATGTCTTGTTACGTCCCTCTGAGGACCTGGTTATCTCTCCAGGTGTGTACTTTTGTGAATTTGCAGGTGTTCTAGCCAAGGCCGTGATCTTCTCCATTCTTTCGAAGACGATTGCGCTTGGTTCGTCTCGTTTTTATCGATCACTTCTTGTACATTTTATTTGAGATAGTTGGTAGTGGACTTTGTCTCCGCCCAACGATTGTATACATGACAAATTCAAAGTTGCTCTTATATCATTTATTTATCTAGTGGATGAGATTTAGTTATTCTGGATTTACTGTATTTTACAGCTTATGTATTCATACGAGGTTTCCATGTATTGGAGTATACTTCGTATGTATGCAGCTGGCATGGATACGTACCTAGTCCTAAGTATTTTGGGACTGGGGCGTTACAGTAATTGGGTTATATATCAATATTGATTCAAAACCTTCTTCGATTATAGTTATGTTATAGTTACGAACTACAATTCGTTCATTTATTAGTAGATGAACCTTTTCGGTTCTATAATTTAAGCTTACACAACGAAACTAAACTTAAAGTACCTTCCAAGTTTTCAGAGATGCAAACATCGTTGGGTGTACGGAGAATCACACTCAAATCTCTAAAAACAAAAGTTATCATTCAAAGAGGCATGATCCAAGTGATCAGGCAAGGCTAATCGCGAGGTTTATTAGACCCAGGACGGAAAAAAATTGTGACTTCTTTTTTCATTTATGTCCATTTTTGTAATAAATAAATTATATTAATAATGATAAAACTCCAAAAAAGTATGACAATACAAAATATAGAACATTGAACCAATAAAGCGATTAAAAAGTTAAACCACTTTCGTTGCACACTTTTAGCTAATCTTCTAGTATATGCCTTAGATTTAGGCCGCCTCCAATGACCTAAAAAGTTAAATCACTTTCTTCACATTTTCCAGTAGAATAAGCCTCCTCCAATGACCTAAAATATTTAACCACTTTCTTTATAATTTTCCAGCAGATCTTCTAGTACATATTCCTTAGACTTGGGCCTCGTCCAATGACCTACACAAGAAAATAACAACCAAATCAACTAAATTATCATCTAAAATAATTTTTCTTGCATTTTTATAGGCAAATCATCAATTATTTGATCAATCACAATATTTCTCAAGATTCTTTCAATACTTAATATTACTAATTCATTTAATCTCTCTTGAGTCATGGTGGTCCGCAGATATGATTTTATCAATTTTAACTTTGAATATCAAACAAATACTAGCAAAGCACAAACAATCAAGACAATAATCTATATGCTTAGAATAATAATTGAGTCATTCAAGCATAGAAAGATAAAACCTGGAATGCCAGCTTAGCACTTTAGGGGACGTTTGGTTCAAGTTTTTGTGGCTTGGGAATGGGTTTTGAATTCCCTACCACGTTTGATATGTTTAGGATTGCGAATGAGGAGGGAATAGGAGGGGCTTATGGGGGAAAGCTATTCTCATTGACTTGAGAAAGCTATTCCCAAACCCCCCTTGGGAATAGATTTGCTTTCCTAGGAATGATGTTTGGCTATTTTGTTTGGACGGTTATACCCTCTTTTTATTTTCAAAATTTCAACTTCTATCCCAAACATGTAAATCATCATGACATAATGAAAGAGTATTAAAGGAAAACTAAATAAATTAATATTTCTATCCATTTGTAAACCAAACATGGAGATGAAATTTTTAAATTTTTGAACTAGCTATTCCCAACCTAACTAAACATGGGTATGAAAATGTTGAATTCCTTTCCCATGGGAAAGGAATTAAAAACTTATTTATAGGAATACAAAAACTTGATCCAAACGAGCCTTAGTAGTCAATCCTGAAATATGAGCTTAGCAATCAACCTGGAACAACCAAGCCAAGCCATAAAATAAAAGTTAACTATATATTTGAGAAACATAAAAAAAGTTAAAAGATTGAAATGATCAAAATTTGGAAAATTTAAATAACCGACTTTAAAAAAAACTAAATTAAGCTTTAAATGACCAAAAAAAATTTCAGAGAAGATTTTCTTTAAAGGAAAATCAATTAGGATTCAGAATTTAAATGACCGGATTTTTAAAAAGAAACTAATTTTTTTTAGAGAATATCACAAATTTAAAAGATTTAAAGTAGGCTTCAAAATATTTTAGAGAATAGCAAAATTTTAAATGTCCAATTTTTTTAAAGATAAACTAAATCAGGCCCCAAAATTTAAATGACTGAAAAAATTAAAAGAAACTAATTTTTTTAGATAATATCTAAATTTTACAAATTAGGCTTCAATTTTTAGAGAATATCGAAAAATTAAATGATCGATTTTTTTTTAAAAAGAAACTAAATTAGACTCCAGATGTTCGAAAAAATTTAGAGAATAAAAGTTAGACTAAAATTCAGATATACCTTGCATGATTGCTTCTCACAATTGCAATTGCTAGGCAAATCGAAAATTTCTATATTAATAAGGGAAAGATATAACAGCAGCAGCAGAAGAAGAAAAAAAAGAAAGAAAGAAAGAAAGAATAATGGAACCAAGTAACTAAATATACATAAAAAGGACCAAAGATACCAAAGATAAGAAGAGGAATATTTTCTCTGTCAGTTCTTCTTCCTATGTAGTAACAGTCATATCGTCGGTTCTTCTTCCTTAGAAAACAACATAATTTAGATATGGGAGAAGGGTTCATATATATATTCCCAATGATCTAAATATTAACATTATGATACCACATATCCATGCTATCTCTATAGTATTTATACATAAACTTTATATTGTCCTAATGTGCATTAAATTTATCACACTTGTTTCTATGTATATTGATTTGTTCGTCTAACTTGTATTTGCAGAAAAGCAATAAGCAGTGGACTTATGCAATGAAGAAATCATGTTGGGTCAAAGAAGACGGTATCCCACAAGAGTTCTATATCCATCCGACGACATCTCTGGAGCCATGCACTCGAAGGTTTTGCTGGCCATTCAGCGGTCGCGGTCGAGGGGGCATCTTTGGACATCTGTCATCAAGGAACGATGACGTCATCTATCAAGTGAAGAAGCCAAGCCATGCCATCACCATTTTAAGAATCTGAAGAAGCCTGCACCTGCTATAGTATATCTGGAGTCTGTAATAAGTCTTAGAAAAAATTGTAAACACAAGAAATAGATGGCAAATCAAAAGCTAAGGTAGATAATAACTCATGATCACTTTTGGGAAGTCCTTCGAAAGATCCGATGGATCTTCGCAGATGACCGACGGATGATCCAAATAGACCACAAAAGTCTTCTGTGATTTCTTGGATTATCTGACGGCAGTCCGCAGAAATTCGATGGATAATCTGAATTGAGTACCCATGACTGATCCTAACGGCTATATTTATAGTCGTTGCACACTGCAGGCGGAAGATCCGATGGACGTCTGCGGATAACAGATGTATCTTTCGCTCGCTGACAGATTGTTGTTTGTTTGCACTTTCTCATAGCTTTGGTTATAAATAGCCCTCATCTACGACCAAAGCAATGAAAAAGTGCAAACAAGCAACTTTTAGACTCAAAGCATCAAACTTGAATGAATGGGTTATAGGCTTGAATGTTCAGCGACATCATCATGGAGGTCCAGGTGGATTCATCGATGTCTAATAATGTGTGGGTCTAGGACTCACCCAATGGGAAATTCGACCATGCTTGCGCATACGATAAAGTCAGGAAGCATCATCCGATTATGGAGAAGGTGGAATTTGTATGGATACTGAGGGTTGCACGTAAAATGCAGCTTTGCATGTACAGAGCTGTGTTGGGAAGACTGATGACATTGGACCGGTTGTAAAGGCTGGGGATCCAGACCAACAGGGTGGGCTGTATTATATGCCATGCGCATCATGAGGTGTTGAATCACCTATTTTTCATGTGCGGATATTCGTGGCAAGTTTGGCGAGCATAGGTGTACAATCTTGAAATGCGAGAGGGGGTCTGCTTGATTTGGATGGGATTATGGAACAGATCTCACGAGCAAGCCATAGGTCCGCAAGGCGGCAGAAGGAAGCTTGCTTACAGTTGGCGTCGACAGTATGGCATATATGGAAGGAGCGCAACAGTTGGGTATTCGAGGAGTTGTCTACTACCTGTGTTGGTGTTACTTATAATATATAATTTGATGTATTGACAATGATGTCGGGGAGGAATGCTTCCTTGAAATTGATTTGTACGGTCAAAAAAGATACATCTAAATGACTGTTATTCGAGAACATTTAGTAGTGAAAATTTCGATCGCGATCCCTCTTCTATACTAAAGATTGGATCCCCCATTGTTAAACAATCCTGCATTTTTTTTTCCTTCCAAAATAGCAGTTGTTAGATTATATTTTGTTTATGGTTCAATTAGATCTTTAAAGTCTTGTGAGATTTTAAATTAATTTGAACCGTCAAACAAGATAATTCAACTGCTATTTTGGAGACATTTGGGGATTGTGGACATTTACATAGAATGTAGATATGAAAGTTTGTACAATACTGGCATCTATGATGAAGAAGATATCGATATTCAGAAAAGCTTCTTCCCCAACGAGGCCTAGCACCTCCTCCCACAGCCCGACGCCGGCGGAGGCGCCGGCCATGCCGACGATGCTGGCGCTGCACGCCGCAACGCTCCAGTACCCGGCCCTGATCTCCTCCCTCAGCTGCTCCCTCTCCCACCCGCAGTAGCCGTCGAAGAAGCGGAAGTCCCCCACCCCGGCCGCGCTCTCTTCACCATCTCCGCGGCGCACCCCACGCTCTCCTTGGTCCCGTAGTACACCCTCGCATCACCTCCTCGAACACCCCGTCTTCGTCGGAGTCGGCGTCGGCGTCGGCTGCCTTCAGCAAGAAGACGCCGCCCTCGAGGGGACCTCCGAAGGACAGCGGGCGGTCCGAGAACGTCCCGGCGACGTCGAGGTCGGTGGAGCGCGTCTCCTTGATGGACATGAGGGACGGGCGGTTGAGGATGACGCCGGCGGGGCCCAGGGGGCCGGACGAGAGGAGGAGGATGACGGTCCTCTCGAAGATGTGGACCCCGTCGAGCTTCTCCGTGGCCACGAGGAGGCAGCCCCGCTCGGGCTCGTGGAGGGGGTGGGCCCACCTGTCGCCGAGTACTGGCGGCGGGGCCGCTGCTGCTGCGGACGTGGGGACGTCGGAGCCCGCGGCTAGGAGCTCCGTCCGCTCTCCGGCGACGAGCCTCGCACGGAAGGACCGCCAGTCGGATGAAATCGCCGGCTTGCGGTCGTCGTCAGGTGTCTCACTGCATGCTGGTACCGACATCCATAAAAAATATTATTCATCACCCAAATATTTTAGATGAAGGGATGAAATAGGTCTATTTATGCATAAGAGAAAGAGTTTACAATATTTACACAGAAAAGGATAGGACACTTAGATGGCGTCCAACATCAACATATAGTATGGCACCATCTTAGATGACACCTCACATGGTTCAAGTAGTCCAGCGTCATCTTAGATGGCGCCCAACGTGCTTCAAGAGTCTGGCGCCATCTTGGATGGCTCCCAATAGGGTCTGGCGCCCAAATTTTTTATCTTTTTTTGTTTGAAATACTTCATTGTGATTGCCTGAGTTTTTATTGTTCGGATTGTGGTTTTGATTGAGAAAGAAATGAACTAATGTGATTGAGGAGCAAAAACTCACCCAAGTTCACTCATCCAATCACAATGAAGTTTTTGAGGAACATAAACTCAAAAAAAAAAAAAAAAAATTTGGACGCCATCTAGGATAGTGCCAGACCCTATCGGACGCCATCTAAGATGGCGTCAGACTCTTAAAGCACGTTAGGTGCCATCTAAGATGACGCTAGACTTCTTGAACCATGTGGGACGCCATCTAAGATGGAGCCAGACCCTATGTCGATGTTGGGCGTCTAAATATTGTAAACTCTTTCTCTTCTACGTATATACCCTCTTCTACGTAGATATAGTTAATTCATCCCTCCCTGTGAAATTTTCCATATCATGACTAAGACTTTAAAGTTAATATATAGTCATGTTCACTAACTTACCAAAATAAATTTTCTCAAATATTATGAAAACATTAAACAAAAATTTAAATCGTATTAAAATAAAACTTTAATATATTTTAATTAAAATTTGTTATATATTTTTAAAAAATTATATATATGTTTAGATAATACTATACAGCTAGTCTAAATATATTAAAATTATATTAAAATAGTTTAAATTAGATATGATTTTATAATGCCATTTGTTGTCCATCAAGATTTCTAGCAAAAATATTGGAATTAGTCACCATAACCTCTATTCAATTCAGGACATCTTCCAATATTAACATCCAGTATAAAGTTTTAAAAAGAAAAACCGATAAGATTTGTCTAATCACATATTCACAAAATAGATTATATATATATATATATATAATATATATATATATTATATATTATAATATATATGTGTGTGTGGTGTGTGTGTGTGTGTGTTTTTTTTCAGGAGATCGATTTTCGGTTGGAGCGTTCGTCACAATTATCTTCTTCCAAAAAAAAAAAAACATTATTACGGTTGTAGGCCGGTCCTATCAGATGTCTGCTCTTTTGGACTGCGGATATATATCTATTGTACTTATTGAACAATGTTATATTATACAACATCTGGTCTATACTTGGTTAATTTCATGTTATTAATAATAGAAATGAATATTCAAACTAAGGAAAATATACTAACTGATACTAACACAGATGTAACGGATATATATGTTATATTATCCAATCTTCGTTGGAGAAATTAATTTGATGTACAATCGATGGCATATTCAAACCTTAAAAGAAAAAAAATTCAACCGAAAAAACATCACCAATAAAACATCAAATAACACCAACAAAAACTTTGGATGATAATATATATATATATATATATATATATATATATATATATATATATATATATATATATATATATATATATATTTGAATTTGTGAAACTGAGCGATCTATTATCTACTAACATAACTAAGAAAGTTTCTTTCGGGAACTCACAAACTACTATTATTGAAGAAGAAGAAGACGACGACGACGAGGAGGAGTTCGAGCCACGGAAGCCGTGCAGGCAGTGGCCGGTCGGCGCCAGCCGCCTCCTGTAGAAGTCGGACAACGAATTAGACGACGACCGGCGGGCCGATCCGAAGGACGGGAGCACCGCCATGTCTAGGGTTCTGAAGAGAGAGGTTGCCTCCATTGATCTCAATGTGTGGTTGGTTTTTGTTGATGACCCTCTCCGAGTTTTGGTCGCTTATTTGTATTGGTGGACTGCTTGAACCTAAGCCACACACGAGTCTTGGAGCCCAATCCAAAACTACTCTTCTTCTTCAACTTGGTTTGGATAATGCATCGCTTATGCACTTTCTGATGTGGACCAATGGATGGGGGACATCCGGGACGGGTTGTTACGTGTGGACATTTATACAAAATGCATGCTTAGTCTATACTCGAATGGATTATAACTCATCTACAACCGCCTAGATACAATTGGCTACCCTCTTTCTTTTCCTATTCCGGGAGAGAAGATCCAATTGACAACTGCTACATAGGCTGTTGCAAATGGATTAGTAATCCTTTTCCTTGTAATTCTAGCATTGCTTTAAGATTCGTGTGTGATGGAATTTTGGAAGCTTATGGTGGTTTTGTAGTGGTATTAGAGCGGACATCCGGAGGAGCCGGCAAGGTTCGAGCCCCCCAATTGTGTGTGTGAATGGGATTTCAAAAAAAAAAAAAAAAGACTTGTCCAAGCCCCTTGACCAAGTAATTCATTGTAGGACATGCTTGAATTAGTTCTTCTTCTTCTTCTTCTTCTTCTTCTTCGATCAAAATACGAAAAAGACATGGTTTGCTTGAGTACTCGCGCAGTACCCACACGAGCCATCAGCTCGCACGAGTATTGTGCGAGCCATATAGCACGGTTGATCAAAATATGGTGGAGCAACTAATAGTAATAGTAACATAATTGGCCAAAGGGTTAAAGATTAAAAAATAATAATAATTAGACTTTGGATCCCAAAAATATTTATAATATAGTATTTCTATTGTGGAGATGTCCACTAATCTAGGATTTAGATCATGAGATAATGGTTGACCCACGTTAACCATCCAAAATATATTAATAAATAAATTAAATTAAAACTTAAGAAGGATAAAAATATTTATGGAACTCTAAATCTAATTGACCATAAAATATTTTATTAATATATTTTGGATAGTCAATACAGATCAATCATAATCTCAGGACACATGAATATATTCAGAAATGCAATTATTCGAAAATTCAAAATCTAATTAACCCAAAATAAAATAAAAAAGGGATGTCGAACCATAACCATTAAAAAAAAAGTTTTCTGAATATAAGCCCCTCAACTTTTTCACTTAATCTTCCAACATTGTTCCAAGTTATCTTAAGTGGGAGTGCAACAGACATTTTTTCTATATACCGGAATTTGAATCGGGGTGAACCCGCATTATTTTTTCCATTTATAAAAAAATAGTGGAAGTTGAAGACGGTGGACCCAAAGACATACAGTATAGTGTACAAAAAGTCCCAAACATTATACCGAATATCTCAAAAAGGAAAAAAAGAGAGGTTATCTTAGATCTTTTATTCCTAGCTTTTTTGCTACTCGTCTTCTTGAACACAACTCCTCTACTGGCCATCTTTCGAGTTTGAAGCTATAATTATAAAATTGTTTGAAGGGAGACGATATATCGTAGAATAGTATTTTATTCCTCTTATTCATCATATGGCAAGGGCCATATATATAGGGATAAGGGGCAACCCAAGGGTCATGAGTTACATGACCCAAGGGTCATGAGTTACATGATCCCAAGGGTCATGTGTAACTCATGACATAATGGTGAATAATAAGGTTTACACAACACTCCCCCTTATTCATCCATTTCCTTGGATCCACTTATGAAATACTTCAGGGTTCAATAAGCTAATGGGGTGGATACTGCTGGATCCAGAGTAAACTTGGTTTGCCTCGTTAAAACCTTGGCTGTGGAAAACCCAGTGGGAAAAACCATCAGTCCTAAGGAAAAAGAGTACAATCCTATAGTTTTACTCCCCCTGATCTATACAAGCTTCAGGCTTGCAGGTCTTTTAGTTGCCTCATCCCTATTCCTCTTACAAGCTTTACAAAAGTACATCGTGGCAGTATTTTGGTAAACAAATCTGCTAAGTTATTACAAGATTGAATTTGTTGTACTTTGACTTTTTCCTTCTCTTGAAGGTCGTGCGTCCAGAAGAATTTGGGGGATATGTGCTTCGTCTTGTCACTCTTCATGTATCCTTTCTGAAGTTGAGCTACGCATGCTGCATTATCTTTAAAAAGGGTAGTAGGCTCAAGTTCACCAGTCTTCAGGCCAGTAGATGCCAAAATGTGCTGAATGACGGAGCGAAGCCAAACACACTCCTTGCTTGTTTCATGGATTGCCAGGAGTTCAGAATGGTTGGATGAGATAGCCACACTGGTCTGTTTGACGGACCTCCAGGAGATAGCCGTACCACCGAAAGTAAACACAAATCCAGTTTGTGATTTCTCTGTGTGGGAATCTGATCTATAACCTGCATCTGAATAACCAAGTAAAGTGGAAGACCCACTATTCGGGTAATATAGTCCTAGGTCTATAGACCCTTGGAGGTAGCGCAGAAGATGCTTCACTCCATTCCAGTGGCGCTTTGTGGGCACTGCACTGTATCTGGCTAATAAGTTAACTGAAAACGCTATATCAGGACGCGTACAGTTAGCCAGATAGAGTAGTGCCCCAATGGCACTTAGGTAAGGTACTTCAGGACCTAATGATTCCTTCCCCTCTTCCAGTGGACAGAAAGGGTCCTTCTTTATGTCCAATGATCGAACGACCATTGGTGTACTAAGGGGATGGCATTTATCCATGTGGAATTGTTTAAGTAATCTTCGTGTATATGTAGATTGGTGTAACAGGATACCACCCTTTAGGTGTTCGATCTGTAAGCCAAGACAATACTTTGTTTTGCCTAGGTCTTTCATTTCAAAAGTTGTCTTAAGGCTTTCAGATATCTCAGTGATCTCTGCAGGAGATCTAATGATATTTAAGTCGTCGACATAAACGGCGACTATAACAAATCCTGTTCCCGATCTTTTTATAAAGATACACGGGCAGACTTTATCATTAGTAAATCCTTGCGTAGCAAGAAACTCACTTAGTCTGTTATACCATATTTTTCCTGATTGTTTAAGACCGTACAATGATCTTTGTAACCTTACAGAATAGGTGTCCCGAGGTCTATCTGTTTTCTCTGGTGAAATTTTATATCCTTCAGGGAGTTTCATATAGATATCTTTATCTATATTGCCATAAAGATATGCAGTCACAACGTCCATGAGCTGCATTTCTAGGCTTTTCAGAGAAGAGAGGCTGATCAGGAATCTGAAGGTATTCCCATCCATGATCGGAGAATATGTTTCTTCATAATCTATTCCCGGTTTCTGGGAGAAACCTTGTGCTACAAGGCGTGCTTTGTAGCGCACAACTATGTTGTGTTCATTTCTTTTTCTTGTGAAGATCCATTTATATCCCACAGGTTTTACACCTTCAGGTGTTTGGACTACTGGTCCAAAGACTTCGCGTTTCAAGAGTGAGTCCAGCTCTACTCCTATTGCCTCGTTCCACTTTGGCCAATCGCCTCTGCGTTTACATTCCGCTAAAGACCGTGGATCGATGTCATCGTCATTTTCAGTGACGTGAACGGCAATATTGAACGTAAAATCGTCGTCGACGACTGTGCTTTTTTCTGTTCAGTACCTCTCCAGTACGTACATAATTTAATAATATTTCTTCTGTTTGTTCCTCTTCAGGGGAAACTAGGAGTGGAGAGGTAACTGATCTGAGCTCAGAATCCTGTGTTGGGATCTTCTTAATTTCTCCAGGATTTTTTCTTTTACGAGGGACTTTGTCTCTCGAACCTGGTGGGTGTCCTCTTTTTAATTGAGGTATTGCCATTTTCTGTTGCCGGCGGATTGCGTCCATCTTTGGGGATGTCAATCCTAGCTGGCGTGTTGGCAGCAGTGTAAGCCCCTGAATTTTGGGCTTATTTTTTTTTAATTTTGTAAATCAATTATTTTGAACAGATATTATTATTTGATTATTATTTAATTTAATGCTCTTTACCGTGACTTGGAATTCTAGAGCATCAGGGATGCCAGTCTCTGGAAACTTTCTTCTTGGAGTTTGTAGTAGACGAGATTATCTTCACTTTAATATATCCTGTCCCACTTGAACTCGTTCCCATGTGCTCTTTTTGCTTCGCGCAGGTTCGGGTCAATATTAGACCATTTAAATATTAATTGAATTCTCACTCTTTTCCTTGATCATCATATGCGCGTTACCATGACTTTTAATTTAGGAGCACCGGACTAGTCATTTTCTCGAAACCAACTTGTTATGCCTGATCTACTCGAGACGCTCTTCATCCCTGACCTTCGTGTCCCACTCAGACACTCCATTTTGTGCTCCATTTCCTTTGCACAACTTTCGGTTCAATTTAGGCCAATTAATTATCTACCGTGAAACCTGATTTGATTTCCAATTTAATTTCGGGACCCGACATCGACCCAACCTAGTCGACCCCAAATAGGGACATGGCCCACACGAAGCCTACCTACCCGTCTGACACTTGTGTCCCATTTATTTGAGCCCCCGTATGCTACTTATTTGCCCATGATTGTAAATACCCATTTTAATTTGAATATTGCACCATGTCCGATTTTGGCCCAGCCCAGCTCCGTTGAACCCAACCCAAGCTCCATGTTGCCCTCTTATGACTGCTCAATTATCCCACAAGATTTTCCTATTTTGAAAATATTTCTTTCTCTCTCTACTTATTAAATATCTACAAATATCTCATTATATATATATATACATATATATATATATATGATATCTCTCTCCCATTAAAACACAACACACCTCACCCAACTCACCATGCCAGCACACTCAGCCGAACCCCCCTCTCTATTTTCTTCTTCATGAAGTAAACCCATCTCTATCTCTCTTTCTCTCTTCTATATTTAATATATACACACACACACATATATATTAAATATCTCTCTCCTCTCCCATCACTCTCTCTCTACCTACACACTTAAACCCCTCCCCTCTCCCATCAGGACACCCCCCCCATGTGGACCGACTACACTCCTCCCTCTCTCTCACAAATATCTCCTCTCTCTCTCTTCTCATTCTCTCTCCTCCTCTTTATATTTTTTTTTCTACACATAAACTAACTCTCTCTCTCTCTCACTCTTTAAATATTACACACTCACCTCTCCTCTCCAATATACACACAGCAGCAGCCATGCTTGGCCGAGCCCCTCTCCTTGCCGACATCACCACCTCACCATCATCAATCTTCTTCTTCTTCTTCTTCTTCTTCTTCTTCTTCACAACCCTCTCCTCCTTCATTATCATCAAACCACCATCACCATACCATCACCAAACCGCCACCACCTCCATCATCCACACGCCACCACCACCGAGCACCACCCTCGCCGTGCCCATGGCCGCCGCCGTGCCGGGCTAGCGCCGCCGCCGCCGCGCGTGCGCCTGCACGCAGCAGCATCCGCAGCGCAGCCTCGCAGCAGCAGCGAGCGCACGACCGCGCGCGCTGTCGCCGCCACCGGCGCTGCCGCGCGGCCAACCGCCACCGCGTGGCCGGCCACCCCTGGCCGGCGAGCCCCGACGAGCTCTCCCGTGGCGCGCGTCGTCTCCCACGACGCGTTGCCGAGGCGATTCGTGCATTTCGCACAAAATCCCGTCGGCGCGAGCTCGGAAGCGAACTCGGAATCGTGTCTCGAACCAGCAACTTCGCACGCGTTTTTCAGGAGATCCGACCGTTGGATCGGCGAACTTTTTGCTCCGTCGCAATCTCGGTATATACCCCTTCATTACTCTCAAATTTCACCCGTTAATTTCGTCGTTTGATACATCAAAACCGGCCACCAAGTTGACGTTTAAAATTGCGTTATTTTTGGACAGTTTTGCGACGCCAACTTCGCGGGTTCGTATCTTCGTCGTCGCAGCTCCGTTTTGCGCGCCAGCAGTTCTAGTGCACAGTTGGTATAACCCTCTTCCTGCTCCCTTTAGATTTCATTTCAGTTTGAGCTTGTTAGGTCGGTCGAATTCGACGCCAAAGTTGGCCGTTCGAATTCTTAGTGTTGCACTTGTAAAATTCCATTTTTGAACCCGGGACTCCGGATTCAATTTCTGACACCACCAGTAGACTCGTGGCGTCGTTCTGGTATGTTTTCATATAAAGTTTGCTTGATTTGGAGAACGTGGGCCCTGGCACGCATTTCGGTGCAAAGCGGGTCCCACTTTCTGAGTCAATGGGACTTTTTGACGCCGGCTCATCGGAATCCAATTCTGGATATACCGTTGAGTTCGTATCGTCATTCTGGACTCGTTGACATATAATTTACTGAGTTTTGAGGACATTGGCTCCGACACGCTTTTTCGTGCAAATCGGTTTCCAATGTCCGAGTCAACGGACCAATTTGAGATCGGGTCAACGGAATCCAATTCTGGATATACCGTTGGGTTCGTATTGTCATTCTGGATTTGTGGACATATAAATTGTTAGGTTTTGTGCACTTTTATTTTGGCACGTTTTTCGGTGCAAAGTGTGTCCAACGACGGACATCATTTTGGCCCGAAATTACCATTTTGCCCCTGTGTCCAAATTGGACTTTTGTACAGGCTATCCTAGCTGATTTGACCATTCTGGACACGTTGATGATGTTAGTTTCATCATCCGACAACATCTGTATATTTTTTCCCTTTTTGTGTCACCCTATTATTATAATGTTTTCTCCTTTTGGTGTTTTAGAGACCCGTCGATTTCAGTGATTTCTAAATCACTGAAATTTATGTGTTGACCCTGTAGATGTTTGTAGAGACTAGCTTTGACCCAGTTTGACCATGGTTGACTACTTTGACTAGACATCGAAGTAGAGTCAACAGTTGACCTAGGTTTGATCAGACTTGACCAACGTTGACTTTTTGACCAAAGTCAACTGTAGGTCAACTATTGACCTATTTAACCTAGATTAGACTTAGAGTTGACCAGAGTTGACCAGTTGACCAAGGTCAACTGTACGTCAACCTTGACCCAGTTTGTCTTAGTTTGACTTAGTTTGACCTAGATGTTAGTATGTCTTTTGACCCTGATCAGCTCTTATATTATTTCATCTTTAGGTCTGTGGCTTTACTCTGAACCCTGATTCATATTGACAGCAGGACCCCAGGCGAGTACATTCTCTGATAATATTTCTGTTTTATGATATCGTTTATGTTTCTTGTATTTAGTGTAGATACCCTTGTTCTCTTGACACATTGTTCACACGGATTGGTATTTTCCTGGATCCCGTCATGAGATATTATTCCTCGCTCTCCTTGGTATATCTTGTGCAAGTCTTTCTTGTTCCTTGTGCATTGTATAGACACGATTCCCGCGAAGGCTAGCTACCCTCGCGGAGAATCGCATGTCATGATGTGTCATGGTTGGATCCACTATACTAGTCGGGGACGGGAAGTACTAGTGTAGATATGTGGTCATTACCCACCTTGTTTATTCTTGTAGACCTTGAATGCTACCAATCCTACACTCCACGTGGGATTGGCTGATCATAACCTTGTGCAGACCCAATCCGGCCACATGTTGTAGCTAGTATTCACACACCTAGATATATGATTCTTGATTCTTGTACATGTCATGATCAGTTTTACTTGCCTTGTTCTAGCTCTAGATTTACAGCTTACCCTGCCATGATACTCACATGTACATTTCATGATTTCTTGTATATTCTCTCTATTTACTGCTACATGTTCAATATCGTCTAATTAGAACTGTTATTTGAGATTTGTGCTCGTTCCATCCTGACTGGATATGTTGACAAAATTTTAGGAGTAGTTGTGCCACATTTGTTGGACTGCAGGATGATTCTAGCTGAGGTGGTTCACACTGTTCCTCTATGTGAGTTGCCTGGTAGTTATTCCTTAGTTAGTCTTGTTGTTCCCTCATTATCTTCCTGTCTTATGATCATTGTAGATTCTAGTTGTTTTAGAGATATCGCTATTATTTCTTGTCTTATCTTCCTTAGTTTTCGTGATGTGATATGAGTACATTTCTAGTTATGGATCTTTAGATGTTGTAGTTAGTATAGTATACTTGACAGCGTTCTACCGCCGATACCGCGACGTAGGCTGGGCGTGGCCCACGTATTCGTACCCGTATATCTGGGTGCGGGTCGTGACAAGCAGGGACGTGTGATCTGACAATCTTCTGGTTGTCAGTAAATGTATCCGGAAGTAGATGTACAGTGTTCTGAAGATGTAATATCTTCAGGATCTCATCTTTACATTGACTTGTACGCGGATCAAAATGAGACAAAGTTTTTGTGTCTCAAGAAATTGTCTTAGAAGCTTCTGGCTTCTTAGACTGTGTGCCCAGTTTAGGAAATAATCCTTCATCAAACTCACAGTCATTAAGACGTGCCTTAAATACGTCACCCGTCAGGGGTTCTAGGTATCTAATTATAGAGGGTGAGTCAAACCCAACATAGATACCTAATCGACGTTGTGGACCCATTTTGGTCCTTTGTGGGGGGGCAATGGGGACGTAAACAGCACAACCAAAAACTCTCAAATGAGAGATATTTGGAGGTGAACCATAAGCGAGCTGCATCGGAGATAGAATATGACCCCCAGAATGCCGTATTCTAATAAGTGATGCGGCATGCAATATAGCAAGACCCCAAGCTTCCACAGTCAACTGTGACTGCATCAACAATGGACGAGCAATCCATTGTAATCTCTTAATAAGAGATTCTGCTAACCCGTTCTGGGTGTGAACATGAGCTACAGGATGTTCAACTTCGATGCCAGTTGCTTGGCAATAGTCTTAAAAAACATGTGAAGTAAATTCACCCGTATTATCAAGTCTTAATTTTTTGATATGGTTATCGGGGGAAATGAGCCCGCGACTTAATTATTTGTGCCAATAGCTTAGAAAAAGCTAAGTTGCGGGTGGACAAAAGGCACACATAAGACCATTTAGTAGATGCATCTATAAGTACCATAAAGTACCTAAATGGACCACTTGCGGGGTGAATAGGTCCACAAATATCTCCATGAATTCTCTCTAAGAAGCTAGGAGACTCTAGTCCCACTTTCAAAAGGGATGGTCTCGTTATAAGTTTGCCTTGAAAACAAGGTAGACACGAGTAATCATACTTCTGAAGAATCTTCAGGTTCTGCAGGTTGTGTCCACTGGATTGGCTCATGATTCGTTTCATCATAGCTGATCCTAGGTGACCCAGTCTATTATGCCAAAGTTTAAATTTTGGCGATGAATGACACTTCTGGTGCACAATCATGTTAGCTTCTGTTGATTGAATATGAGTATAATAGAGACCCGACGGGAGTCCCTTGAATCGTTCTAAGATAGTTTTTGAACCATCTTTTAGACGAGTAACATACAGATATTCTGCCTCATTTATTTCATTTATTTCTAAGTGATATCCGTTTAAACGAATGTCCTTGAAACTTATGAGGTTCCTATTTGATATAGGAGAGAATAGTGCATCTTTTATTATTAGTCTTGTTTTATTTGGGAGCAATATAATTGCTTCACCAGATCCTTCTATTATGTTTGATAGTCCTGATATCGTAATAACGGGACCGTCATAATCATATAAGCTATAAAAATAGCTTTTTTCTTGAAGGATTGTGTGCGTCGAGGCGCTGTCCACAAGGCATTCACACTTCATCTATAGATCTATGAAAAAATAACAACAAACAATCGTAATTAAAACAACAGTTTTGAAATACAATTTTTGTTTTAAAAAAAATTCTCTTATATCGATCGATGGGCCGATATAGAGAGGTCAATAAGTTGCTTGCAAAAATGCATAATTTATAAATACAATTTGAGAAAAAAAAATATTCGGTCAACTCCTTTCGGTAGCTCTACGTGAATATGACCAGGCGGGAAAATGAGGGAGGGAGGTCACCGGGGACCAATTAAATACCAAGCCTCAAGTTCTTTCTGACATCATACCCAAATAGGTGAGCCTATTCGGAGAGACTTCGTAAAATTTTCTTTGTCAAATGTAAGAATAAATATTATTTTTCAAGAAATTCACATTTATCAAGAAATTGACACTACCAGTGGCCGGAGCCGATGGGAGAGGAGTTGAAATGGTGGCTAATAAGCCCTAGGCACGTAAATGTAACTTCAGGTCCACGTGCCAGCTCAAATAATTTTTTTTCAGCAGCGTCTAGTACTACGAAATCGACACTCGCTATTTTTTCGGCCATTTTATCTTTAGATCAATCATGCCAAAAAAAAAATATTGAGTTAATTTCCTTAAACTTTTCCTTTCCATTAATCAATGGAACTTTAAAGTTTAAAACAAGATATACTTATAGCAAGATATTTAAAGTTTAGTCTCATTTATGCAATTATGTCCTCATCCATTCCATGAGATAGCCGACCCTGCTGGACTCAAAATGCTACTGTAATGAACACTATGAAAGTTGGAAAGAAGAAGAAGCTAAGAGCATTACTATTTAGTATCCTTGACAAATATCTACTATTTAGTACCAACATGCATATATGCATGCTTGAAAGTCTCAGAATTAGATTGTAAGTTGGAAATAACATCCAATCTTTCCCATGAATTGATCCATCTTTCTTTGGTGTAAAAAAATGCCTACCCAACATAAAGCACTACTGTTGCTAGTTGTGTGGTCCACCCTTCATTAAAGGTGGAAGGCTTCAAACGAATTTGTTGGTCCTTTGTCTATTATATATGTTACACAAAACCACATAAACTGAAATACAATATTTTAAAATGATTACTGTAACATATTGCAAGATTACTCCATTATATTAGGCAATTTATTTATGCCCTCGGACCATATACCGATTGTTCGAATCACAAGGATGATTAATAGCAATAATGCAGTCAAGTGGAGTCATTCTAAATTGGACAGACATTCGACTAATAGATTAAACCACTTGATCAGAATTAAGTGATTTGACGGTTCTCAAGAGATAACACGATTTGTTGAAAATATAAGATCCCAACTTCGAATATAAAGCTATAAACTGCAAACCATTTGTTGAAAATCTAAACATATCCAGACACACCACATGAATATGCCGATTTAGGAGCTCTATGAATTATAGCATATAGAAATGGGTTTTATCATTTCTCTAGAGTATCGTACTCTCATGAATAAGATGAATTTTTCAAAAATAAATTTACCTTTCTTATCGTACGGTGGAAGAAGGTAAAAAAATTAACGGTACGTTGGATCGACTAGGGAAGGAGGAAGGATGACGTCGATTCTCCTTGCTTCAGCAATCGTGCTGATAACGTGTTTGAAGGGAGACGATATATCGTAGAATAGTATTTTATTCCTCTTATTCATCATATGGCAAGGGCCATATATATAGGGATAAGGGGCAACCCAAGGGTCATGAGTTACATGACCCAAGGGTCATGAGTTACATGATCCCAAGGGTCATGTGTAACTTATGACATAATGGTGAATAATAAGGTTTACACAACAAAAATAAGTTTTTTTTTCTTTACTATCCCATGCATGGACGGGTAAGTCATTAAATTAGGTTTCAACTTTCAATACAGTAAGTATCAGACTCTGATGCAAATTAATATTAGAAAGTCAATCCGATATGTTAAAAGGATAGTATCAGACGCTGATGCAAATTAATATTACAGATACGTGACACATTTTTGGAAGAGTATATGCAACAGAACCTTTATAGATCCTATGGCTATAAACTTAGTCCTTGTTGGGTTTTGGCCTTTTTTTCATTTGGAATTTTAGTCCCACATCGGCCCAAAGGAATTGTATCTCTATATATTAGCTATGCTATTTTAGAGATGCACATGTGGTGTGGAGGTGCACAAGGGTATGCTATGTGGGGTTATTTTTCTAATAGGAAAAATGCTAAATAAACAATTGAAAGCATTCATGTTTTTTGCTCTTGGAAAATTTATTTCCATGGGAGCTAAGTCCCGTAGGGACTTAGCGACTCAGGCTCGGACTCATGGGCTCATGAGCTTATGAGGCGTAATGTGGCATTTTGTTGGCGCACTTAGCACGTCAGCATCGTCGCTGCCAGGTTGCTCGACCAGGTGCGCATCCAGTGGCACAACCAGTTGCGCGCCCAGTTGCGTGGGTGGCGCAGGGTGCGCAGGGCATGCAAGGTGGCGCAAGTGGCTCAGTGCACGTTCAGCGCGTGGTGTACAAGGCGCGCGGGGTGCGCGAGGTGCGTAACTTGCTTCAGATCGTGTCTGTGCATGATCTGAGCGGTTACTGCACGTTCGGAGTAGTTTTTACCACGTCCTGAATGTTGTGTTAATCGGGCAGTTGCTACTCGGGCCTATAAAAGGTCTCTTCTCTCTCACAGGCAAAGATAGAGGCATATACAGAGAGTTACGAAAGTTTACAAGTGTTTCTTAACACAAGTAAACAGAAGTCTTGAGAGAGAAGAGAAGTGTTGCACCAGCGTTACTTTTGCACGGGAGTCCGTGTACGATCCGAGGAGTCAGAAGAGCAGGAGTGTTCCAAAGTTCTCCGACGAACTTGCTGGTTCCTGGAAGCTATTCGTGTGGGGCGAATATAGCTTTGAGCAATGGTGATCATTCACCCCAGCAGGATATTCATCCATCAATCGCCTGTCATCTTCTTCGCTGCTATGGATTACGAAATCTTTTTAGATTCTCGTAATATCATATGCTGCTGTAACGAGATCTTCTTAGATCTTCGTTAAACTTGCACAACTTTCCTAGAAGTTGTCACTCTCCGATCCCGATATATGTATTCTTTCATGAATTCTGTACATGGTATTCCGTATTTAGCATGTGCATAATTCTATTTATTATTATTTAATGATTGCATGTAGCTTTTAAGCATGTCATTAGTGGAATGGTTGGAGCATGTTTAGAGATTAGGATTTTCTTAAGCCAACCCAACCCCTATTTATATTCTCTTTCTCACTCTCTCTCCTCATTCACTCTTCCATTTATTTTCCTCAACCACCACCCTTAGGCAAGTACAACTTGCTCAAAAGTGGAGATTTGTGCATTTTTCATTCTTAATTTTTCCTTTGATATAATTTGTCTATATTGTTCTTCTATTCATTCTCTACAAGTTTAGTTCTTGGAGTTTTTGATTTTAATGGCTAGTTTTGTGTAGATCTAAGTTTCTAAAACTAGAATTTTATGTATTTACATGGTTTTGATCTATCAAACTTAGTTATTTTTGAAAACTAATGGTCCTAGGTTGTAGGAAATTTGATTCTACACAATTTTGACCTTTGAAAAGTTAGATTTTGACTTGTTTTGAGGAAGTTATGGCCAAAATAATATATGAACATTTTTTATGTCATCTGCCCTGGTTTTGGCAGGGACGATGAATAGTGTCACATGAATAGTACCGCAGCCGCATGGATGAATAGTGCTGCAGCCGCAGGAATGAATAGTGCCGCAGCTGCATGGATGAATAGTACCGCAGCCGCAGGAATGAATAGTACCGCATGAATAGTATTGCAGTCGTATGGATGAATAGTACTGTATGAATAGTATCGTAGCCGCATGGATAAATAGTGCCGCATAAATAGTGCCGCAGTCGCAGGAATGAATAGTGTCGCATGAATAGTACCGTCGCAGCCGCATGGATAAATAGTGCCACAGCCGCAGGAATGAATAGTGCCGCATGAATAGTGTCGCAGCCGCATGGATGAATAGTGCCGCATGAATAGTGTCAAAGTCGCATGGATGAATAGTGCCGCATGAATAGTGCCATAGCCGCAGGAATGCATAGTGCCGCATGGATGCATAGTACCGCATGGAATGAATAGTGCCGCAGAAGGCCGCATAGTGCCGCAGAAGGCCGAATAGTGCCGCAGAATGCCGCATAGAGCCTATTTTGGCTGTTTTTGGCTGTTTTATGTCCTATTTGGCTGAATTTTGGCCAGAATTTCTCCCAACTCCCAACATAAAAGTTGTAGATCTTTGTCTTGGCTTCAAGAATCTTCATGTCTCACTTTAACCAGAATTCATATGTGACTTTGGCACCTTGTGCACCTTTTACCTTGCACGTTGTCCGCGCGCCGTTAGGGCCACTTCATGACTTGCGAGCACTTCATACCCGAAGTGCATAGTGCCTTCTTGTTCTTTTTTCTTTTGTGTCTTGGTCCTCATTCCTGACCTGACTACCTATGCGTGTGCTGGATAACCCTATGTGTGTACTAAGGTACAATCTATGTGAGCACCGATGTGCTATCCTATGTGCTAAGTGTTCCTATGTGATACCTGCCAGTACCTCCAAGAGTCCAGCATTTACATAGCGAATGGTCGGTAGCAATGACGTGATATGTGTTGTGTGTCGCATTACACCAAGAAGGGGATACATACGTATGACTCCATAAACAAGTACAGATCCCTTCTTGGGGTACTCGTACAATGTACGACATCTAGGGAATGAGCATGTGACCACGACATGTAAACTCCGAGGACAACCTAGGGATTAACTAGGCAACTAACTTGGTAGATGCATTGGGTGGGAAGAATTCCAAGATCGTGCCATACTAGCTACCCCAAGTCCAGTCCTGACGTATCGGGTTGGCCGCCACGGATATGGTTTCACTCGCCTATAGAGGATGGCTATATCCGACTTCTACGAGCTATGTGTTATATGTTTTAGCGCGGTAGCCCTCCGGGGAACCGGTGTATAATCAATGTGCTATATGTTTAAATGGTTTGGCTAGCCCTGCTGGGTTGACACGATCTGAGGATTCCTTTAATCAGTATCGCGGGGATAACTCCGTCAAATATAGAAAGCCACATGAATGAATGGCCGCTTGAAAAATGACTTGACTGTGCCTTGTAACTTCCGTTAGTAGTCGATGGACATGGGCTGTCATGGTGCGTGGTCCAACCCATGTCCTTGTTTGGTTGTTGGGTTGGTCTATCGTGCTAGGACAGGCTGTGGACCGAGGCTACGACCGAAAGCTTTTATTATTACTAGTATTATTATTTTATTCATGGGTTTTATCTCACTCTTTTGTGCTCCCTTGTGGTACTTGCTATTCGGGGCTGACCCCGCTGGTTTTGTTTGGCCAGATCTCGTAGCAGCGCCTGAGGATCCAAACTTCTTCCCTAACGTCAATGGTACATATTAGGAGCATGGCTGGCGGGGGACTCGAGTGGATTTCTTCTCCACCACTCTAGTATCTTCACTTATGTTCTGGCATTTAGCCACCGGCACCTGTTTAGCCGGCTAATCTGGATATTTTGTCTTTTGCATAATTTGTAATTAAATCAGACTGCAGCTGAATACAATTATGTACCTATGACTCTCTGGGCTAGCTAACTTATAAAGCTAGATCCTTATGATCATTTTAATAAACCGTCGGGGACGCCTTACTGCTTTATCTTATATGTTCATTAATTGATGTTTTCTTGCTTTGAATGATTGAGACATAGATGCTCTGCGAGACCATAGGATACTTGAATGTAGCATGCACCCCCTTGTCTCTTGACAGCCACGATCGTCGTATGACATTGTATACCTCATATGGAGTAGTTGGCCTAGTCCGTCTCTGTATTTCGGTACTGGGACGTGACAAGGTTTTATTGGTGGCCCATGCAGGTCTGATTTTCAGACCTGTGGGGTGTTACTATTATAGGTGTCTCAATCAAAACTTATTCCCTTTGAATCTCTTACCTCGATTTCTTTTTCCTTACCTTGATTGATAACCTGAATTGCATCCTCGAATCTTCCTCGTCCTGTTATTTAATATCATATTCCTTTCCCTATAGGGTTGCTTCTTTCTCAGTAGCTGGCGAGGCCAACATGGAGGAACATCCAGTAGAGCATGGTTCGATGGGGCAACAACAGAGAAGAATACCTTCTCCTGACCAGATCCGAGTGGAAGTGATATCAGAGCCAGTAGAACCGCAGGTTCTAGAAACTCCTGTACCTCCAGCGGTGCCGGCAGCGACGACAGTACCTGATCTGCAGCACTCCTGGAGGTTATCCGGAGATTCCTGGCCACTCAGCAGCATCAGGTGGCAGCCCATCAACAACAGCAGACCCAGCAGCAGGAACAGAATGTGCTACTGAATTAGGGGTTACAATTAGCCCTTGAGAGAAGTGTTAGGAATGATTCGGGAGCGTCGGAGAGGTTTTGTCGACTTAACCCGAGATATTTTGACGGCACGGAGGATGCCATCACGACGGATGCTTAGCTTCAGGATATTGAGGCCATATTGACCGCGACAAAGGTTCCAGCAGAAGAGAAGGTTGACCATGTAGAAGCATGGAATTTCACAACCAGAAATCCCATGCGCCAGACACTACATGCGCTAGAACTCAGACGAAGAACTTCACAGCAAAGTCAATAAGTATAGACATTTGAAGAAGGACTTTTCATTTTATATATAAAAGTCTATTACATGTCTAGAAAAGGTTGTACAAAGGAGAATTTCTATAAAGAAAGAGCCTAAGTCTACAGCCAGCGGCCATCATGCGCCTTCAGATAAGCGCAGCGGCCACCATGCGTCTCCAGATAGGCGCAGCATCACTATGCGCCACCAGTGAGGCGCAGCAGATATCATGCGCCTCCATCCAGGCGCATCCCATCATCTCTTCAGCACCTCAGTTATGTGCATCCCTTCAGCCAAATTCTTCCAGCCAGGCTCACCTGGCCGAGCAGAGCCCAGTTATGTGCCGCTCTTCCAACCAGGCTCGCCCGATAAATGCTTCGACACAAAGCATTTAACCCTCTGGCTGGAACCAAGGAAGAGAAGAGCACCGCAAATGCTGTGGCCAGGGGAGGCTTCGAAAGAGCCTCCAAAGCCGAAGGAAGACCGTGATCAAAACCACGGCTAAAGGAGCAGCTTTCGACACGATCAAAGTGGGGAAACCCCACTTTGCAGGAAGAGAGAGCCTTGCACCGCCATTCCGATCTACGGCTCTTCCGGAATAACGGAGACGAGGCTCGAGCATCCCTATCTTTGGATGCAACAGGCACCTTCCGCCTGCCTCAGAAGCCCTCGACTCCGTCTTTTGGATGTAACAGTCACCTTCAAGTGTATCAAAGACAACACAGCGTCTCATCTTCACCCTCGGGAGCACTTCGTCAGCAGAATGCACCCGTACGTTCAAGTTCATATTGGAAGTACGTGAGGGAATGAGAAGCAAATCTTCTCTCCATGCCACTATTTATAGGCCGGGCAGATCAAACCCACGCGCCAAGTGGATGGCCCTCCGAATTCCGTGCAATGAATTTACATTAAATGGATGAACCGGACGCCTCGAATTCAGCCAAACGGCTATTTATAGCACTCGAAGAGCGAGACAGCCGCATCATTAAAAGACATGTCCGATGCGCCAGCCAGACAGCGCATCACACGGACGCGCCCTTCGGTATTAGGCGCATCACACAGACGCGCCCTACAGTACTCGGCGCATTATAGAGGGTGCGCCCCCACACATCTCTATACCGAGTGGAACGCCAACCGACGCGCCCACTCAGCTGTCCATCGAACGTCACCAACATTAAATGCTGAACTGACAGAGTTGGCAGCACGCCTCCCAAAGTCTGAACAGTTGACAGCTTTATTCAGAAAACGAAGCATCGGCAACGTCAGCATCATCATGACTCTATTCCGACGGCTACTGCCACGTGGCCACCCGCATGCGCCTCTACGACCATGCGTCCACACCCGCATGCGCCTCTACGGCCATGCGTCCAAACTAGCATGCGCCTCAAAAGCCATGCGCCTCAGACCCTTCACTGATATACAGAGAAGAGTCTCCAGTTGAAGTTTTGCATGCGCCTCAAAAGCCATGCGCCCCAGACTGATCTCTGATCCCGAAAGACAGAAGGAAAGTCGCCTGCATGCGCCTCAAAAGCCATGCGCCCCAGACTGATCTCTGATCCCGAAAGACAGAAGGAAAGTCGCCTGCATGCGCCTCAAAAGCCATGCGCCCCAAATGGTTTGTAACTCCTAAAGGTTATGAGCCGCAGCCTCCTCCTGCGCCCAATCCAAGGCGCAGCCCACCAGATCACTCCTCTCCACCAAATTCGAGATCTTCGAACCATGAGTCGACGACACGTGTCTTTTGACTCAACTCGTCCAAGATTTTAGCAACGGAAAGATCTTCCCCCTGCTACGTGCCGGCTCACAACAGCAGTATGAAGAGTTCTCCCCCTCGATCAGGGCGCAGCATCCATGCGCCTTCATCAGCAACCTCCATGTGGCGTCCCCACACCGGCACATCCTACATGCGCGCATGAGCAGCCAGCCTGTAAAACTATAAATAGAAGGATCATCCCCTTCACACACACACAGAGACTCAGAACATAAGACTCACAGAGAATCCACAACAGAGAATCACCGAAGAGGCAGTTCTAGACACTCAACGTCTTCCTCCTCTCGGCAAGCTCCAGCACCCAGAGTAATCAACACCTTCAGAGAACCGATAACCGCCGTCAGCCGGTCAACGGAGTCAACGCATTACCACTCGCTCCATTGGCACTAAGGACCCAGCTTAAACAAAAGTGTACTCCTAGGACTACATCTAAGTCCTATATTGTATCACTGTTCTGTTTGTATTAAGATTTCAATCAAAACAATTTTAATGGCAAACAAGCTGGCGACTCTGCTGGGGGACCTCTTTCTCCTCTACCGAGAAAGTCGTGTCACAGGCCGATGACGTGAAGGTGGGCTCCTCCCACAAGACGCTGGTAGTGCGCCTCAATCAACAGGCGTACGAGGAGTTCATTTCTGAAGGAAGTGCAAGTCCTTCGAAGCGGATGTCGAAGCCGAAGAAGACCCGCGCAGTCTGGGTGCGCAAAGTCGACGCCTCGGGTACCACCGTTGAAGGGGATGTGCCCGTCCAGCCTTCCCTTCCTGTTGACGTCCTCAGCAGTCAAGGTGCGCCCGCTGATGCAGCGCATCTCTCGGGGAAGCATGCGGCTGACCACGTTCCCCAGCCATCTTCCTCTCAGGCGAGGAAGATACGTCGACGGAGCAGGGGCGCAGCCAATGCCCCGCGCATTACTTCTGATGCGCCACAACGAGCCTCTGTCTTCGACAGACTCACTCGCTGTAACGGCGAGGAGAATTTGGATGCTGAGTACTATGCGCCCCAGCGAGCTGGTACGAAGAAATCCAAGGCGGCACGGGCCATGCGCCACAAACGTGCTATGCCAGCAGCCGGCCAGAGGCACGCGCTTACAATCACGCGTGCTGCCGATGGCAAGCTGTACAAGGTTGACTCAAGTGCTCCCGCACCGACAACGAGTCGACCTTCAAAGTCCTCATCTCACTTGGGCACATTCACTGCATGCACAACCAAGCCGAGAGAGGCAAACTCAGTGGTCTTGAACTCCCGCGCCTCCTCTGGTTGTGCGTTTGAGGTCCGTTCAAGTCACTTCAAATGCTGTGGTTCCCCCACTACTGATCGTGATGCCTGCTTGGTATTAGATCAGGGGGCGCAGCACTCACCCGACCACCCCGGCGCTTGGCCCTGCCATGCGCCTGAGAGGGGTGTGAGGGTAGCACTCTCCTCCAACGACTTGCGCAACGTGATCACTCACAAGCGCCGGTCAGGAGAGTTGACCAACAAGCACGATACGCCTCTCACGGGACACACTTGTGCAGTGGTCACCATCAACTGCTGTTGCAAGACGGCAGTACCGCCAAAGTAGTCGGTCTTCCAACGGCTACAATCATCGACACCCCTCCGACATCGCCTTGGGACGAAGGTGTCAGCAGAAGAGGAACTAAAGATTGCGTCATGCAACGTGATCTCCAATTCCTCATCTGTCCGGAAGACGACTGCCAATTCCTCGTCTTCATCCAAAAGCCAGCCGAGGAAAACCAAGGCAGCTGTCACGACCTCTGGAGTGTTCGAAGGCACTCGGTCGAGGAAGAAGTCCTTGGAGGAAGCTGGGGGTAGCCAGACCCTTGTCGAGCCTCCTTTCGAAGACGAAGATGTCCAAAGCACAGCTGCGGCGGATCTTCATCAAGGCGAAGATGGCCTCCCTGAAGCCCCTCAAAATGACGATGTCCTCCAGGACACCGCCGGGGGTAGTGCTAAAACGAAAAGGCCCTTCAAGACAGAGCTGAGGGCAGTCAGGCCCTTGCAGATGCGCCTGTCGAAGACGAACTCCAGAATGTGGCTGGGGGTGGCCAAACACCAGGAGAAGTAACTCCCCCATATGAGAGCGAGCCTGAGAGCGAAGCCTCAACTAATCCATCCACTTCCGGCCGTGTCATGACAGTATACATGACCGGGGGTGATCTTGAGGCTGACGCGCCGCCACAGGACATTGTCCAGCGCATAGACTCGCTAGAGGGAGGACTCAAAACCCTCTCTGCCTCAATGCAAGCACTGACTCAAGCAGTATTTGAGATGCGGTCGGCCTTGATCAGGACACCTTCAAATGGTCCCGACCCAGGAGCCAATGGAGAGTCGAGTGTGCCCCTCCAGCGGGCACCCTCAGACACAGAAGCACCCCGGACATCGGAGCCCTCAAACGCTCCACTCCAGGTAGTACCTCCTTCCCCGACTCCTAGCTCTACGGAGGACGTGGTCGAAATGATCAAAGATCTGCGGGAGCGCTTCGAGTCCAAGAACAGGCAGGAGGAGCGCCAGAAGATGGGCATTCCCCAGCCTTATCCCCTTGAGTGGAACAAGGTGGTTATCCCCCAAAGTATAAACCATAAACACTCACGCCGTATGACGGGAAGGACTCTCCACGACGGTACCTGACGTACTTCCAGTCGCAGACAGGGCATCTTCCGAAGGAGGACGCACTCCTCACCAGCATCTTTGTTGGGGCCCTGAAAGGGGTGGCGTATGACTGGTACTACAGCCTCCCCGATAATTCCATATCGTCCTTCGACGACCTGACACGCCTCTTCCTCGACCGCTTCTACGACGGTGGGAAGGACATGACGATGGCGTCTCTCATTGAGATACGCCAGAAAGACAAGGAAACGGTTCGGGCATTCATCGAACGCTTCCGTCAGGCCTGCTTCAGGCTACCTCCAGGCATGCCAGAACATGCGCTTCTCTCCGCTTGCAGTATGAACATGCTGCCTGCAGTAAAGCTCTGGCTTAACTCTACTCCCCCTCCCGACTGGAGCTCCCTAATCATTGAAGCTGAAGCTGCAGAGAAGAAGGCGGCCAATGCACGTCTTCTGGGTGTCAGCTTCCCCGCCTTTGACGATAAGGGGAAAAAGTCCGCAACCAACAACTCCGGACGAGAAACAAAGGGGAAACAGGCATTGACTGTTAATGCCTCGAAGGGCGCATCTGCGCCTACTCAAAAGCCTCCACTGGCACCAAGATCCAAGGAGGTTTATTCATTCAATGATGACGACACCCTGCAACTCTTTGAGATACTGAAGCAGGGTGACAAGATCAAGCTTCCGGACCCGAAGCGGCCTGATGAAGTCGGGAAAGTGGACAACCCGAGGTACTGTCACTACCATCGGTTTGTCGGACACCCGACTAAGGACTGCTACGTCCTCAAAAATTACATCCAGCGCATGATCAATGCGATGTAATCTCCGTCGACTACGAAGAGAAGACGGTGTCAGCTAATGTGGTGTCACTTCAGTTCGGCACCTTGCCGCCGACTACCACACAAGATGGCGTCGTCCCCATCCCTAAGGCGACAATGGAGGTGGTGAATTTGCCACCCACCCGTGACAATGTGAGTGGACTTGTCCCACTCACCACATCTCGAGGAGAGGTCCTCTGGGTTCACCCCGACCTCGTCTCCGAGGTAACTCAACCGGAGGTACGCCCTACCTCCAAAGCAAAAGGCAGGAAGATCAAGTCTTGCCGCACGGTCTCTTCTTCAACGAAGAGGCGCTTCCTGTGCAGACGCGTGCACAACAGAACTCCCAGCCGGTGAAGCTGCCGCCGAAGTGGTGCCTCCTGGCACCATCCCTGAGGAGGGTTCGTCCAAGCCCTCAGCAGCCAATAAACAAAAGCAAGTGGAGGCCCGTTCGACAGACCTCTGCGGAAAGAAAATGCTTCGGGGCTAGCCAAGCCCCACAATTTTGACATTCTGGCACAACTGGCCAGTACTCCTGCACGCTTGTCTTTGTTCGAGCTCCTGCGTCTCTCCAAGGACTCCCGAGAAGCTCTCTGCGAAGCTCTGAAGGATGTCGAATCCTTTCTCAGTCAGGTCAAGCAACCTGAAGACTACCAACTACTTGTGCACACTGTCATTGTGCGGATGAAGTTATCCCAAACATAACCTTCACCCAACAAGACATGCTGCTCAAGCATCACCGACATAACCGACCGTTGTATTACACAGGGTACATCGGTTCGGTAAAGGTGAGCAGGATTCAGATCGATCCGGGGTCTTCCCTAAGCATCATTCCAAAGGCGCTGCTATCAAAGCTGGGATCCCAATGTACCGCCTAGCGCCCTCCAATACGACCATCAGCGGCTTCAACGCCAGCAAGAGCGAGCCACTGGGCAAGATCCGGCTGAAGTGTCACATCGGCAGCCTCAAAACTGAGGTGACTTGTTATGTGGTGGATGCCGAGGTCAACTACAACATCTTACTCGGACGACCATGGTTACATGAGTACATGGTGGTGCCCTCCACGCTCCACCAATGCATGAAATATGTATCCACCAACGGCGTCATCCGGACGGAGTTTGCAGATATCGATCCCTTCAAAGGGATTGAGGCCTACTTCACCGATTCCGACTTGTACAAGCCACTTGACGAGGAGGAAGCCAACGACCGATGATGAAGCAGAGACGGCAACAGAGCCGGACTTGGAGCCCGAAGCGACTCCTGACGCCCCCTTGAAAATCCGTCTGAAAGGGAGACCACCCCAGAAGGCGCCTCCAATGAGCATCAAGCTATCAGGAAAAAGCGCCAGCTCACGAAGCTCCCCTGAAGATACGCCTCAAGGGGAAGCCACCACAAACAGCGGCTCCCCTGGTGGTAAAATTACAAGGGAAGGCGCCACTCATCGAAGGCGCAACCGAGGCCCCTCAAGGTGCGTCTTAAAGGCAAGCCGCCGCAGTCATCCAAGATGCAGGAGAGGGCTCACATAACCCTCTCAGACCCCAAAGTCAGAGCGGTGGAGGACTCTCCTGATCCGGCCCCAGTGCTTACGGACGAGGAGCTTGGCGAATATATCTCTGCTGATGTAGACGCACCCTCCTTCGACAATGTAATCCCACGGGATAAAATCTCGTACTTTATCATAATAGAGTGTCTTTCAATTACTCTTGTCTTCCACACTGGAATGCCATGTATACATTAGACAACGCTCTACGGTCGTTGCAAATACAAGTAACGACCGTCTACCATAATCAAATAGTCCCGTCTCAAGGAGTCTTCATAGTCCCTCCACGAAGCCGAGACGAAGGCACCATCATCTCGGGCAAAATCGAGCGTCGTCGGAACCTCCCGTCGATCGAGCCCGAACCTGATACCGGCAGAGTACAAGTATCGATACACGGATGCGGCTAAGCATATCATCCAAAGATGGGCTACGACCTGAAAAGCAATAAAGGCCTAAACTACGGCAAGGGTCGGCATCTTCCTGTCCGGCTTTCGATGCCCAATGGAAAGCCACAGGATTACTATAATCGGACTCGACGGGGGTTAGGCTATGTCACGCCGCCATCAACTCCAGAGAGTTCAGACGCAGAAGACATAGAACATTCCCACTCATCAGAAGCATTGACGTGGGACTCCGATACCAGTATCGGATCAGTCTTCAGGAAAGTGCTGTCAGCTAACATGATATCGGCGCAACCTCAGAAAGATGAAGGCGAAGACCAACCGCCGGAACCCTTCGAAGAGGAACCCTGGGCTCAACGCCTAGGAGAACAATGGGAGTCTCATTTTGAGTTACGAGAACCTCCCACCGAAGACGAAGTCGAGCAAATCAACCTCGGGGATGGGTCTTCTTCTAAACCCATCTTTATCAGCAAAAGCTTGGAAGGAGAAGACCGAGAATCTTTAGTCCAACTCGCTAAGGAGTATATCGACGTCTTCGCCTGGAGCTACGAAGACATGCCGGGTCTCGATCCACAGATCGCGATGCATAGGTTGAACATCTTACCAGATGCCAAACCTATCAAACAACAACAGCGATGCTTCCGCCCGGACATCATGAACGCCATCGATCAGAAGGTGGACAAACTCTTGACCAGTGGCTTCATCCGTGAGGAACAACACCCGGACTGGGTAGCCAACGTCGTCCCTGTCACCAAGAAGAACGGGAAGATACGAGTCTGTATCGACTTCAGGGATCTCAACTCTGCTTGCCCGAAGGATGAATTCCCGCTCCCAATCACCGATGTAATGATCGACAACACATGTGGCTTTGAACGTATGTCCTTCATGGACGGTATTCAGGCTACAATCAAATCAAGATGTTCCCCGATGACGCAAAACACACGTCATTCAGGACTCCAAAGGGTGTTTTCTGCTACACAGTAATGCCCTTCGGCTTGAAGAACGCCGGTGCAAGTACCAGCGAGCTATGAGCACCATCTTCCGTCAACATCTTCGCAAGACAGTTGAGTGCTATCTTGACGACATCGCAGTCAGAGCCGCCTCAAAAGAGATCACCTACAGGACCTAAAGACGTCTTCGATCTCATGCGGGCACATCAACTCAAAATGAACCCCGCTAAATCCTTCCTGGGGTTTCTAGCGGCAAATTCTTGGGCTTGTCATCACGGCAAAAGGCATTCATGCGATCCCGAGAAGACTAAAGCCATCCTTAACATGGACCCTCCGAGAACCTTCGAGAACTTCGGGGCTTACAGGGACGTTTGGCATACATCCGGGTTCATAGCAAACCTCTCCGGTAAATGTCAAACCCTTTACTCAGCTCATGAAGAAGGGAGTCTCTTATGTCTGGACAGAGGAGTGCCAAAAGGCTTTCGACGACATCAAGGCTTACTTAACAAGCCCGCCAGTCCTAGTGGCACCTGTCGTCGGCAAACCATTCCTCTCTCCGTCCGTGCCATGGATCATTCCCTCGGCGCTTTGCTGGCTCAAAA